>CP125977.1:153609197-153774814 GCA_030063025.1 Avena longiglumis | reverse complement strand
AGCGTGGCTCTCTTGTTTTGTGTTTTTTAGGTCATAGGGTGATGTCAAACCATGTTGGCTCACAAGTTGGGGCACTATCCTACCGGTTTCACCTCGAAGGAGATTCCACCCTCATCACGGTCCTAACCTTCGCCTCTAGGTTAGAGCGCATGCATGCGAGCGGGGACACATGCAAGCACCTATACCAACCTCTCACCACACCCACACACATATTCTAGGGGCACATGCAAGTTTTCATCTCATTCCAATGTTCTCGTGGTCTTCCTCCGACGAAACCCTGATCTCTATGCACACTCGGATCGCTCACCCCTAGACGTTCCTCCCGACAGGTAGCCCGGCGTAGCTCTCTCTTGTTTTGTGTTTGTTTAGGTCATAGGGTGATGTCAAACCATGTTGGCTCACAAGTTGGGGCACTATCCTACCCGGTTTCACCTCGACGGGGAGATTCCACCCTCATACGGGTCCGGAACCTTCGCCTCTAGGTTAGAGCGCATGCATGCGAGGGGGGACACATGCAAGCACCTATACCAACATCTCACCACACCCACACACATATGCTAGGGGCACATGCAAGTTTTCATCTCATTCCAATGTTCTCGTGGTCTTCCTCCGACGAAATCCTGATCTCTGTGCACACTCGGATCGTCTACCCCCCTAGACGTTCCTCTGACAGGGGTAGCCCGGCGTAACTCTCTCTTGTTTTGTGTTTGTTTAGGTCATAGGGTGAAGTCAAACCATGTTGGCTCACAAGTTGGGGCACTATCCTACCCGGTTTCACCTCGACGGGGAGATTCCACCCTCATACGGGTCCGGAACCTTCGCCTCTAGGTTAGAGCGCATGCATGCGAGGGGGGACACATGAAAGCACCTATACCAACCTCTCACCACACACACACATATGCTATGGGCACATTCAAGTTTTCATCTCATTCCAATGTTCTCGTGGTCTTCCTCCTGCGAAACCCTGATCTCTGTGCACACTCGGATCGTCTACGCACCTAAACGTTCCTCTGACAGGGGTAGCCCGGCGTAGCTCTCTCTTGTTTTATGTTTGTTTAGGTCATAGGGTGATGTCAAACCATGTTGGCTCACAAGTTGGGTCACTATCCTACTCGGTTTCACCTCGAAGGGGAGATTCCACCCTCATACGGGTCCGGAACCTTCGCCTCTAGGTTAGAGCGCATACATGCGAGGGGGGACACATGCAAGCACCTATACCAACCTATCACCACACCCACACACATATGCTAGGGGAACATCCAAGTTTTCATCTCATTCCAATGTTCTCGTGGTCTTCCTCCGGCGAAACCCTGATCTCTGTGCACACTTGGATCGTCTACCCCCCTAGACGTTCCTCTGATAGGGGTAGCCCGGCGTAACTCTCTCTTGTTTTGTGTTTGTTTAGGTCATAGGGTGATGTCAAACCATGTTGTCTCACAAGTTGGGCCACTATCCTACCCGGTTTCACCTCGACGGGGAGATTCCACCCTCATACGGGTCCGGAACCTTCGCCTCTAGGTTAGAGTGCATGCATGCGAGGGGGGACACATGCAAGCACCTATACCAACCTCTCACCACACCCACACACATATGCTATGGGCACATGCAAGTTTTCATCTCATTCCAATGTTCTCGTGGTCTTCCTCCGGCTAAACCCTGATCTCTGTGCACACTCGGATCGTCTACCCCCCTAGACGTTCCTCTGACAGGGGTAGCCCGGCGTAGCTCTCTCTTGTTTGTGTTTGTTTAGGTCATAGGGTGATGTCAAACCATGTTGTCTCACAAGTTGGGTCACTATCCTACCCGGTTTCACCTCGACGGGGAGATTCCACCCTCATACGGGTCCGGAACCTTCGCCTCTAGGTTAGAGCGCATGCATGCGAGGGGGGACACATGCAAGCACCTATACCAACCTCTCACCACACCCACACACATATGCTAGGGGCACATTCAAGTTTTCATCTCATTCCAATGTTCTCGTGGTCTTCCTCCGGCGAAACCCTGATCTCTATGCACACTCGGATCGTCTACCCCCCCTAGACGTTCCTCTGACAGGGGTAGCCCGGCGTAGCTCTCTCTTGTTTTGTGTTTGTTTAGGTCATAGGGTGATGTCGAACCATGTTGGCTCACAAGTTGGGGCACTATCCTACCCGGTTTCACCTCGACGGGGAGATTCCACCCTCATACGGGTCCGGAACCTTCGCCTCTAGGTTAGAGCGCATGCATGCGAGGGGGGATACATGCAAGGACCTATACCAACCTCTCACCACACCCACACACATATGCTAGGGGCACATGCAAGTTTTCATCTCATTCCAATGTTCTCGTGGTCTTCCTCCGGCGAAACCCTGATCTCTGTGCACACTCGGATCGTCTACCCCCCTAGACGTTCCTCTGACAGGGGTAGCCCGGCGTAGCTCTCTCTTGTTTTGTGTTTGTTTAGGTCATAGGGTGATGTCAAACCATGTTGTCTCACAAGTTGGGTCACTATCCTACCCGGTTTCACCTCGACGGGGAGATACCACCCTCATACGGGTCTGGAACCTTCGCCTCTAGGTTAGAGCGCATGCATGCGAGGGGGGACACATGCAAGCACCTATACCAACCTCTCACCACACCCACACACATATGCTACGGGCACATGCAAGTTTTCATCTCATTCCAATGTTCTCGTGGTCTTCCTCGTGACCACGATCTCTATGCACTCGGATCGTCACCCCCTAGACGTTCCTCCCGACAGGTAGCCCGGCGTAGCTCTCTCTTGTTTTGTGTTTTTTTAGGTCATAGGGTGATGTCAAACCATGTTGGCTCACAAGTTGGGGCACTATCCTACCCGGTTTCACCTCGAAGGGGAGATTCCACCCTCATACGGGTCCGGAACCTTCGCCTCTAGGTTAGAGTGCATGCATGCGAGGGGGGACACATGCAAGCACCTATACCAACCTCTCACCACACCCACACACATATGCTAGGGGCACATGCAAGTTTTCATCTCATTCAAATGTTCTCGTGGTCTTCCTCCGACGAAACCCTGATCTCTGTGCACACTCGGATCGTCTACCCCCCTAGACGTTCCTCTGACAGGGGTAGCCCGTCGTAGCTCGCTCTTGTTTTGTGTTTGTTTAGGTCATAGGGTGATGTCAAACCATGTTGGCTCACAAGTTGGGGCACTATCCTACCCGGTTTCACCTCGACGGAGATTCCACCTCATCTGGTCCGAACCTTCGCCTCTAGGTTAGAGTGCATGCATGCGAGGGGGGACACATGCAAGCACCTATACCAACCTCTCACCACACCCACACATATGCTATGGGCACATGCAATTTTTCATCTCATTCCAATGTTCTCGTGGTCTTCCTCCGGCGAAACCCTGATCTCTGTGCACACTCAGATCGTCTACCCCTAGACATTCCTCTGACAGGGGTAGCCCGGCGTAGCTCTCTCTTGTTTTGTGTTTGTTTAGGTCATAGGGTGATGTCAAACCATGTTGGCTCACAAGTTGGGTCACTATCCTACCCGGTTTCACCTCGACGGGGAGATTCCACCCTTATACGGGTCCGGAACCTTCGCCTCTAGGTTAGAGCGCATGCTTATGAGGGGACACATGCAAGCACCTATACCAACCTCTCACCACACCCACACACATATGCTAGGGGCACATGCAAGTTTTCATCTCATTCCAATGTTCTCGTGGTCTTCCTCCGTGAAACCCCGATCTCAGATGCACACTCGGATCGTCACCCCCTAGACGCTCCTCCGACAGTAGCCGGCATAGCTCTCTCTTGTTTTGTGTTTGTTTAGGTCATAGGGTGATGTCAAACCATGTTGGCTCACAAGTTGGGTCACTATCCTACCCGGTTTCACCTCGATGGGGAGATTCCACCCTCATCTGGTCGGAACCTTCGCCTCTAGGTTAGAGCGCTTGCATGCGAGGGGGGACACATGCAAGCACCTATACCAACCTCTCACCACACCCACACACATATGCTAGGGGCACATGCAAGTTTTCATATCATTCCAATGTTCTCGTGGTCTTCCTCGTGAAACCACGATCTCTGTGCACTCGGATCGCTCCCCCTAGACGTTCCTCCGAGAGTAGCCGGCGTAGCTCTCTCTTGTTTTGTGTTTGTTTAGGTCATAGGGTGATGTCAAACCATGTTGGCTCACAAGTTGGGGAACTATCCTACCCGGTTTCACCTCGACGGGGAGATTTCACCTCATCTGGTCCTAACCTTCGCCTCTAGGTTAGAGCGCATGCATGCGAGGGGGGACACATGCAAGCACCTATACCAACCTCTCACCACACCCACACACATATGCTAGGGGCACATTCAAGTTTTCATCTCATTCCAATGTTCTCGTGGTCTTCCTCCGGCGAAACCCTGATCTCTATGCACACTCGGATCGTCTACCCCCCCTAGACGTTCCTCTGACAGGGGTAGCCCGGCGTAGCTCTCTCTTGTTTTGTGTTTGTTTAGGTCATAGGGTGATGTCGAACCATGTTGGCTCACAAGTTGGGGCACTATCCTACCGGTTTCACCTCGACGGGAGATTCCACCTCATACGGTCCGGAACCTTCGCCTCTAGGTTAGGCGCATGCATGCGAGGGGATACATGCAAGGACCTATACCAACCTCTCACCACACCCACACACATATGCTAGGGCACATGCAAGTTTTCATCTCATTCCAATGTTCTCGTGGTCTTCCTCGTGAAACCACGATCTCTGCACACTCGGATCGTCTACCCCCTAGACGTTCCTCCCAGGGTAGCCAGCGTAGCTCTCTCTTGTTTTGTGTTTGTTTAGGTCATAGGGTGATGTCAAACCATGTTGTCTCACAAGTTGGGTCACTATCCTACCCGGTTTCACCTCGACGGGGAGATACCACCCTCATACGGGTCTGGAACCTTCGCCTCTAGGTTAGAGCGCATGCATGCGAGGGGGGACACATGCAAGCACCTATACCAACCTCTCACCACACCCACACACATATGCTACGGGCACATGCAAGTTTTCATCTCATTCCAATGTTCTCGTGGTCTTCCTCCGGCGAAACCCTGATCTCTATGCACACTCGGATCGTCTACCCCCCTAGACGTTCCTCTGACAGGGGTAGCCCGGCGTAGCTCTCTCTTGTTTTGTGTTTTTTTAGGTCATAGGGTGATGTCAAACCATGTTGGCTCACAAGTTGGGGCACTATCCTACCCGGTTTCACCTCGAAGGGGAGATTCCACCCTCATACGGGTCCGGAACCTTCGCCTCTAGGTTAGAGTGCATGCATGCGAGGGGGGACACATGCAAGCACCTATACCAACCTCTCACCACACCCACACACATATGCTAGGGGCACATGCAAGTTTTCATCTCATTCAAATGTTCTCGTGGTCTTCCTCCGACGAAACCCTGATCTCTGTGCACACTCGGATCGTCTACCCCCCTAGACGTTCCTCTGATAGGGGTAGCCCGTCGTAGCTCGCTCTTGTTTTGTGTTTGTTTAGGTCATAGGGTGATGTCAAACCATGTTGGCTCACAAGTTGGGGCACTATCCTACCCGGTTTCACCTCGACGGGGAGATTCCACCCTCATACGGGTCCGGAACCTTCGCCTCTAGGTTAGAGCGCATGCATGCGAGGGGGGACACATGCAAGCACCTATACCAACCTCTCACCACACCCACACATATGCTATGGGCACATGCAATTTTTCATCTCATTCCAATGTTCTCGTGGTCTTCCTCCGGCGAAACCCTGATCTCTGTGCACACTCAGATCGTCTACCCCTAGACATTCCTCTGACAGGGGTAGCCCGGCGTAGCTCTCTCTTGTTTTGTGTTTGTTTAGGTCATAGGGTGATGTCAAACCATGTTGGCTCACAAGTTGGGTCACTATCCTACCCGGTTTCACCTCGACGGGGAGATTCCACCCTTATACGGGTCCGGAACCTTCGCCTCTAGGTTAGAGCGCATGCTTGCGAGGGGGACACATGCAAGCACCTATACCAACCTCTCACCACACCCACACACATATGCTAGGGGCACATGCAAGTTTTCATCTCATTCCAATGTTCTCGTGGTCTTCCTCCGGCGAAACCCTGATCTGTATGCACACTCGGATCGTCTACCCCCTAGACGTTCCTCTGACAGGGGTAGCCCGGCATAGCTCTCTCTTGTTTTGTGTTTGTTTAGGTCATAGGGTGATGTCAAACCATGTTGGCTCACAAGTTGGGTCACTATCCTACCCGGTTTCACCTCGATGGGGAGATTCCACCCTCATACGGGTCCGGAACCTTCGCCTCTAGGTTAGAGCGCTTGCATGCGAGGGGGGACACATGCAAGCACCTATACCAACCTCTCACCACACCCACACACATATGCTAGGGGCACATGCAAGTTTTCATATCATTCCAATGTTCTCGTGGTCTTCCTCCGGCGAAACCCTGATCTCTGTGCACACTCGGATCGTCTACCCCCTAGGCGTTCCTCCGACAGGTAGCCGTGTAGCTCTCTTGTTTTGTGTTTGTTTAGGTCATAGGGTGATGTCAAACCATGTTGGCTCACAAGTTGGGGAACTATCCTACCGGTTTCACCTCGACGGGAGATTTCACCCTCATCTGGTCCTAACCTTCGCCTCTAGGTTAGAGCGCATGCATGCGAGGGGGGACACATTCAAGCACCTATACCAACCTCTCACCACACCCACACACATATGCTAGGGTCACATGCAAGTTTTCATCTCATTCCAATGTTCTCGTGGTCTTCCTCGTGAAACCTCGATCTCTGTGCACACTCGGATCGTCACCCCCTAGACGTTCCTCGGCAGTAGTAGCCGGCATAGATCTCTCTTGTTTTGTGTTTGTTTAGGTCATAGGGTGATGTCAAACCATGTTGGCTCACAAGTTGGGGCACTATCCTACCCGGTTTCACCTCGACAGGGAGATTCCACCCTCATACGGGTCCGGAACCTTCGCCTCTAGGTTAGAGCGCATGCATGCGAGGGGGTACACATGCAAGCACCTATACTAACCTCTCACCACACCCACACACATATGCTAGGGGCACATGCAAGTTTTCATCTCATTCCAATGTTCTCATGGTCTTCCTCCGGCGAAACCCTGATCTCTGTGCACACTCGGATCGTCTACCCCCCTAGACGTTCCTCTGACAGGGGTAGCCCGGCGTAGCTCTCTCTTGTTTTGTGTTTGTTTAGGTCATAGGGTGATGTCGAACCATGTTGGCTCACAAGTTGGGTCACTATCCTACCCGGTTTCACCTCGAAGGGGAGATTCCACCCTCATACGGGTCCGGAACCTTCGCCTCTAGGTTAGAGCGCATGCATGCGAGGGGGGACACATGCAAGCACCTATACCAACCTCTCACCACACCCACACAAATATGCTAGGGGCACATGCAAGTTTTCATCTCATTCCAATGTTCTCATGGTCTTCCTCCGGCGAAACCTTGATCTCTGTGCACACTCGGATCGTCTACCCCCCTAGACGTTCCTCTGACAGGGGTAGCCCGGCGTAGCTCTCTCTTGTTTTGTGTTTGTTTAGGTCATAGGGTGATGTCAAACCATGTTGGCTCACAAGTTAGGGCACTATCCTACCCGGTTTCACCTCGACGGGGAGATTCCACCCTCATACGGGTCCGGAACCTTCGCCTCTAGGTTAGAGCGCATGCATGCGAGGGGGGATACATGCAAGCACCTATACCAACCTCTCACCACACCCACACACATATGCTAGGGGCACATGCAAGTTTTCATCTCATTCCAATGTTCTCGTGGTCTTCCTCCCATGAACCCACGATCTCTGCACACTCGGATCGTATCCCCTAGACGTTCCTCGACAGGTAGCGGCGTAGCTCTCTCTTGTTTTGTGTTTGTTTAGGTCATAGGGTGTTGTCAAACCATGTTGGCTCACAAGTTGGGGCACTATCCTACCGGTTTCACCTCGACGGGAGATTCCATCCTCATCTGGTCCTAACCTTCGCCTCTAGGTTAGAGCGCATGCATGCGAGGGACACATGCAAGCACTTCATGTGGTCGTGGTGAGTGCTATTGAGAACCACATGCGATAATAACACTTACAAACATATAGAAATTTCTCGGGGTGTGAGAAGATTCGCAACGACATTTCATGTGGACGTAGATCGCTATTCAGAGGGTACGAAATTATCCAATTAATAAAAAAATATATAAATAATTGATGCAAATACAAAATATATGAAAAATAGAGAAGGCTACGCCGAGGGTGACCGTCGGCGTACATTACTGGTACGCCGAGGGTGGCCGTCGGTGTATGCTATGCCGAGGGTCGCCCTAGCCTAAGACGGCACCGTTAGCGGTCCGTCTGGCGGCATGTGCCACGCGTCCGCTTGCTACGCCGAGGGCCGCACTACGCCGAGGGTGACCGTCGGTGTAGTGTATACTACGCCGACGGCTTGGCTACACCGAGGGCTGGCCTGGTGCGGTGCTACGCCGACGGCCTCAACGTTTGGCCGTCGGCGTAGCGGACGGCCATCGGCGCATCTGGCCATTGCTGTAGTGCTGCGATCCACCGATGGGGGCAGGGCGTGGATGCGCCTAGTTCCACGTAACGCAAAAAAGGTGGACGATCCTGCTGGCTGGTGATCGGTGATCTTTATATCGATCACTACGGCACACAGGCTATTTGCCGTGTGGGCAAAAGACACGGCAAAGGCCTTTCGGAACACGGCAAAGGATTTGCCGTGTGTTTTCTACGTTCGCCACAGCAAAGGCCTTTCGGAACACGGCAAAAGACAACGTTCGCCACGGCAAAGGCCCTTTGCCGTGTGTTTTCTAAATAAGACACGGTAAAGGCTTTGCCGTGTGTCTCATGCGTAGACACGGCAACGTAAAGTAAGATAACGGTTCCCGCGGAGATGACGGTGTGTCTTCTTGAAAAGTACACGGCAAAGAAGGTGTCTTTGCCGTGTGTCTCCTTGAAAAGTACACGGCAAAGAAGCTGTCTTTGCCGTGTGTCTCGTGGAAAAAGTACACGGCAAAGAAACTGCCTTTTTTTTAAAAATAAAAAAAATAATTTTGTTTTAAACTTTTTTGAATATTATTTACTTGATAATCTCATATAGAATATTTGAACCCTTTGTATGTTAAATATTATGTCAAATTGTACTCATAATCAAACTTCTCCTGTGGTCACCCATCCTAACACTACTCTAGGCCTAGCACGCTTAACTTCTTCGTTCCTTCCGAATGAGCTACCAACAAAGAAATCATACCTTGTTGCTAATACTTCCATATCAATGATATTAACTCTTGGACCATGATGTCACACATCTCAGTTTTAGATTTCAAACAATTATTTAAGTAAACAATAATGAAAAGTAATAATAATCTTGAATCCAAATAAAAAATAAAATGGTTTTATTTTATTTCCTTTTTCTATTTAATATGGAATAATTCATATATTTAAATCCGTAAATCGGAATTCGACAAATAAAATGTCTAAATCGATCAGAAAATGTGAGGAATCCAAATATGACATCCATATAATCTTATGAAAATGGGGTGGTATCATTTTGAATTATCCATTTGGTGGTTGCTTCATAAAACCCCCCGTTTGTGCGGGAAAATGGAAAATGGCTTTTTGGTGCGAGGAAAAGGAAAACTTCCTTCAGCAACATTATTCGCCATTCCATAATGCACATGCATGCACGATATGGGTATATTATCACAAACTATGCCTTGATTCTAGCCATAATATTGGTCATTTGACTCGAAAGTCAGGAAACCTCGAATGAGATAGGTCATTTTGTGAAGGGTTTTTTGAGACATATTCAATATAACAAGTTTGATATTTTTACTTCCAACCATGTCACATAATATGACACCACGCGAAGGTTTCGCATTCTTTCGATCGTTTTTGATTTTTTTATGACTCTTTTAAACTATCGACAAACTTTGTCGAACGACGGGTATGAAGATTCTTAGCTCGGAGCTGAGCCTCTCTAAACTTTCACTGGATCTTTGATAAAATATCATATTGTGAACCTAAAAATTATTTTTGTAAAAAATCATGCCCATCAGATCATGTACCTGTAGTTCATATCTGACCCACTTCCTACCGTTTCGGCAGGAATTTGTCTTTTTCACCTGGAGTGGATAGAAAGGTTTGAGATCCCCCCGTTGGGATATTGTCCTTTTAAGGTGGTCTAGTGTTTTTGAAAAATAGGGTGGTAGCATTTTAAATTAGCCATTTGGTGGTTGCTTCATAAAATCTCTCGTTTTTTTGCTCAGAAAATAGAAAATGGCTTTTTGGTGCGACGAAAAGAAAAACTTCCTCTTGCAACATTGTTCACCATTCCATGAGGCACATGCATGCACAATATGGGCAGATTATCATAAACTATGCCTTGATTCTAGCCATAACATTGGTCATTTGACCCGAAAGCCAGGAAACCTCGAATGAGATAGGTCATTTTGTGAAGGTTTTTTGAGACATATTCAATATAACAAGTTTGATATTTTTCCTTCCAACCATGTCACATAATATGACACCACGGAGGTTTCGCATTGTTTCGATCGTTTTGAATTTTTATGACTCTTTAAAACTATCGACAAACTTTGTCGAGCAGCGGGTATGAAGATTCTTAGCTCGGAGCTGAGCCTCTCTAAACTTTCACTGGATCTCTGATGAAATAGCATATTGTGAATCTAAAAATGATTTTTTTAAAAAATCATGTCCATCCGGTCATGTACCTGTAGTTCATATCTAACCCACTTCCTACCGATTCGGCAGGAATTTGTCTTTTTCACCTGGAGTGGACGGAAAGGTTTGAGATCCCCCTGTTGGGACATTGTATATTTAAGGTGGTCTAGTATTTTTGGAAAATGGGGTGGTAGTATTTTAAATTATCCATTTGGTGGTTGCTTCATAAAATCTCTCTTTTTTTCGCTCAGAAAATGGAAAATGGCTTTTTGGTGCGATGAAAAGAAAATCTTCCTCCTGCAACATTGTTCACCATTCCATGAGGCACATGCATGCACAATATGGGCACATTATCATAAACTATGCCTTGATTCTAGCCATAACATTGGTCATTTGACCCGAAAGGCAGGAAACCTCGAATGACATAGGTCATTTTGTGAAGGTTTTTTTAAACATATTCAATATAACAAGTTTGATATTTTTCCTTACAACCATGTCACATAATATGACACCACGCGAAGGTTTCGCATTATTTCGATCGTTTTTGAATTTTTTATGACTCTTTAAAACTATCGACAAACTTTGTCGAACGGCGGTTATGAAGATTCTTAGCTCGGAGCTGAGCCTCTCTAAACTTTCACTGGATCTCTGATGAAATAGCATATTGTTAATCTAAAAATGATTTTTAAAAAAAATCATGTCCATCCGTTCATGTACCTGTAGTTCATATCTAACACATTTCCTGCCGATTCGGCAGGAATTTGTCTTTTTCACCTGGAGTGGACGGAAAAGTTTGAGATCCCCCTGTTGGTACATTGTACATTTAAGGTGTTCTAGTATTTTTGAAAAATGGGGTGGTAGCATTTTAAATTATCCATTTGGTGGTTGCTTCATAAAATCTCTCGTTTTTTCGCTCAGAAAATTGAAAATGGCTTTTTGGTGCGACGAAAGTAAAAACTTCCTCTTGCAACATTGTTCACCATTCCTTGAGGCACATGCATGCACAATATGAGCAGATTATCACAAACTATGCCTTGATTCTAGCCATAACATTGGTCATTTGACCCGAAAGCGAGGAAACCTCGAATGAGATAGGTCAGTTTATGAAGGTTTTTTTAAGACATATTCAATATAACAAGTTTGATATTTTTCCTTGCAACCATGTAACATAATATGACACCACGCGAAGGTTTCGCATTGTTTCGATCGTTTTTGAATTTTTTATGCATGTTTAAATCTATGGTCAAAACGGCGAGCATGAAGATTCTTATTCAATGTAAATATCTAATTTTTTAGTGTACATAGATAGATCTTATTTTTCTGCAAATTTTGATATATTATTTGTATTTTTCTAAATTAGAATGATTTTTTTATGATTTTCCTAAGAGTAATGTGATAAAAGGAAAAAAAAAAAGAAAAAGACTTTTGCAGGTGTCTTGCGAAATACACGGCAAAGGCCCTTGTGTATTCTGAATACACGGCAAAGGGCCTTTGTCGTACTACCGAATACACACGGCAAAGGACCGGCGAGGCACACGCGGCATAGAGACCATCGTTTACGCCGTTAGCTCCTCCCGTTAAATGGACTTAATGGGGTCCCACCTCGTTGCCGTGATAACACCTATGCCGTGGTGCCGTTGTCAACTTTGCGAATGTATTTTCTTTGCCGTGTTCCTTTATGGGTCTTTCGGTGTATATTTCTTTGCCGTGTTCTTTTTCAGAATTTGCCGTGTTCACGCTTGCTTAGTGTATTTTCTGAGTTACACACGGCAAAGACTGTCTTTGCCGTGTTCCGGTACGTTTGACACACGGCAAAGACGTGTCTACACGGCAGCGACATTTTTCCCCGTAGTGGATTTTGCTATTTCTCCGTCGAACTGATATTTTTTTAAGTCTCAGTCACCTAAGAAAAGTACAACCGTCTGTTTAAAAAAAGTGCAACTGGTTTTAGTTGTATTTTTCTGTAGAAAAATACAATTGCACTTTTCTGTTAGAAAAATGCAACTGGAACTAAGTTGACAATTTTTTTTAAGTACAGTTGCACTTTTTTTAGTTAATTAAGACTTAAGAAAATCTCAATCAAACATAGACAAATCCTCTTTATATCAGCGTGGGGACGACCATGTCGGGTGATCGCACCGCGGTCACCGACCCACCGTCGCATCGCACATAAGTACGAGCTTATCTATACGATTATTCTGCAGATCGACGGTGCGGCGAAACTGATCAAACGTTGCTCTATCTTTTTGTCAATGGTCAGGTCGCAGAGGGGCAAGACCGGCGCGGCCGACACGGCGGGGGCGGGGGCGGGGGCGGACCCGGACGCGGTGGCGCAGAGCTACTGGCATGTCCACGCCCAGGACAAGAGCGCGTGGACGTTGGAGATGGACATCAGGTCGCCGTCGTCGTTTATGTACTAGCTGATCAGCGGTGGATTGATCGGCAGGTAGGTGTAGTGGAATGGAATCTCTAGTCAAGTGTCTCCAACAATCAGGGCAGGGCAGATCCCTGTGGCTGTGTGCGCGGCTGTGGATCGGGAATCGTGTCCCCGTTCCGTGTCGCATGCTGCCTAGCTTTCGATGCGACGCGCGCAGCGCAGCTGGCTTATCCGTTTGGCGCTGTTGCTGCCGAAAGCGATCTCGTCGCTGTCCTGTAAAGTTCATGTGATCTTTTATTACGACTTTTACGGCTTGGTTTATGCATGTGCATGTGGTTGCTGCTGTGTTACTGGCACCAGTAACTGGACCATATTAACGGATTTACTACATCTCTTTTTTCTCAAAAAAATGCATGCATTGAGGGATATGATATTGTAACACTCTTGATTCCACTAGCGATGAGATTACAACCCCAGCGTCGCGTTAGGAGGATGGAATCCAGATGAATTAGAAACTCATTAGAGAGGAAGGAGGAGAGATGAGCATCGCTCAATTTCAGTTACAGACATATCAAGATGCCCTTTTCGCGTGCCTCTGTCGCCTATTATGTGATGGTGGTCGCCACTGCGTCCAACACCGCTAGATGAGCCTTCTGTATCTCTTGCCGTTTTGCGGACCGCTTCGTCATGGTTAACGCCTGGGTCAAGTGGTGGGCTGTGAAAATGCCCCCTCCTGCAGAACCAGCTTGGGGCAAGCTGGTGCAGAGGGACAATCTTCCACGACGACGAAGAAGTGCTCCTAGGTCGTGCATCCATCGGGCAGTCCCTTCCAACGTATCTTGACTTGACACTTCAGTTTGTTGTCGAGCTTGATAAATCATTTCGCGACGATGGCGCAAGGTTGCACCTCGAGCCTATCATGAATGCAACGCATGAGAAGGGTAAACTTACAGCTCCTGAACAGATCCTTCCGGACCCCATTTAGTCAAGAGGATAGCCGTCCTCGCGGGGAGACCATGGGCTGCTCCCCTCCCGCCGCCCGGCAGCTCAGGCTCCTCCTCCCCGCCGCGTCCCCCCCCTTCTCCTCTCCCCGCCGCCCGAAGGACCGGCGGCGAAGCTTCGGTTAGCGGCGGCGGGTCTCCTCGCCCTCCTGCGCGTGGGGGTGGCCGCGGCGAATCCCCTCCGGGCCGGTGTGTGGCACGACGTCGGGTGCCATGGCGTGATGCCGCGCGGACGGGCCTCGCTGCGGTGGCGCGGCGTACGACGGGTCGGCGGTGGCGTGCTTGGGAGGTGGCGTCTTCTTTCCTCTTCGGGCGGCGCGGGCCGCGTGCGGCGTGAGCCAGGGTTGGCCTCCCCTGCAGTGATTGGCAGCGGGGGCACCTTGGCAGCTTCGCATGGTGGGGAGCGGCAGGAGGCGGCAGGGAGAGCTACGGCTAGCGGAGAGGACGACGGTGGTCTACGGGGTCGGTGGCGGCGACCCGGGACGCCGCGGTGGTGGAGGGGCTGGCCTGATCTGGGCCTGTGCGGGCTAGATCTGGGCCTGCGAGGGCCAGATCTGGGCCGGTTGGTCTTCCTAGGGTGACACGACAGTTGCGGCATGACCTGGGCCAGGCGGGCCTAGGTCGGGCGCGTGCCTTGCAGGCCAGGTGGGTCTGCGGGCCGGGTGCGGTGACTGTTTTGTTCCTGTTGAAAGGTCCGACCCTCTGCCTCGACCGTGTGGCCTGAAGCTGAGCCGGGTGGGCTTGGATTTGGCGCCGGAGGCCTCTGTTCTAGTGAGCCCGAGCTGGACAAATCCTAATCTGCTCCACGGGGGTCTGGTCTCTCCTCAGACCGGCAGCGGTCCGGTTGTCCCGGGTGACCTTGGTGGCGTTGGCGCTGCTGCTTGGTGGCGGGGATCTGCGGTGGCGGCGGATCCACTGGTGGACGGAGGAGTAGGGACTAAGGTTAGGGTTGGTGGCGACGGTGACACCCCTGCTGCAGTGTGGCCGCGGGGCTTCACGAGCCTATTTTGGCTCGGCCAGGCTAGAGAGGGCCTGGTTTGCCCTGTTGTTACATCCGGTCGGCAATCGCCCTCCGGCGGTGGAGGTAGTTCCCTCCCGCGTGCTACTGTACCGTCGAACCTGCCGAAGTGTCTGCTTGTCGGTCGTACCAGCCTCACATCATGGATCACGGTGAGACGACGATGGTGACTCAAGACCGGGGGGCGTGTGCTGGTGGGTGGCGAGCTTGGCGGAGCAATTTGAAGCGTCCGAGAGCGTGGTTTTTTGAGGGGTCGGGAGAAATCCTTGTCGTCTTTACACCGGCGCGGTGACGCCTATGGGTGTCATCGTCCTTCTTGAAGGGCGTCGGGTGTATCTCTTCCCCACATCTCGGAGCGTATCGGGGGAAACCCTAGGATTAGTCCGGCCAGCAGCGTCGTTGTCGTCGCCTTCCCTCTTGGGGGTGCTTGCTTGGTACGCGACGCTTCTGAGCGCTAGGAGCATGGTGGAATTATCTGGAGGGCGCAACGGTGGAGGGTCATCCTTGTTTTCGTCGAGCCACTATTGTCGGCTTTGTTTTCTCTTCTTTTTCTTTTTCGTTTTCTCTGTTTTTTCTTCGGGCGTTGTGCTGTCTGGCCGAACAGCGGTCTCTATCGGTTGCTATATTAATATAGCTGGGCGAAAGCCTATTTCGAGAATTGCTTGCTTCATTTGGGACACATGGATGGCGGGGTGTATGCAAGCGTCTGGTGGCAGTTCCGGTTTGTATGCCACCGAGTCCACTCACTTGAGGATCTTGTAGGGCCCGAAGTAGTGAAATCCTAGTTTTTGTGATGATCTCTATGCCACTGACGTTTGAACATATGGTTGCAGTTTGAGATAGACGAATTCTCCCACTCTGAACTGCCTTCCCATTCTCTTTTTTGTCTACTTGAGCACACATGCGTTGCTAGGCTCGTTGTAGGTGCTGAAGAAAGAGTCGTAGCATAACTTTTCTTTCCTATAGCTAGTGCTCCACCTCTTTTACTTCTGGTTGGAGTGTGTTTTGAATGCCAAAGTGGCATGGCTTGCTCCCATAGAGGACCTCGAACGGAGATCACTTCAGGGATGAGTGGAAGTTTGTGTTATACTAGTATTTCGCATGTGGCAGCCAGGTAGACCATTTATTGGGGTTGGCATTGACCAAGCAGCGCAGGTACATCTCTAGGCACTGATTTAGGCGTTCATTCTGTCCGTTGGTATGTCGGTGATATGAAGAGCTCAAGTTCAGCACCGTATTTGCCATTTTGAAGAGTTGCTTCCAAAAAAACTTGTGAACACTATGTCTTAGTCCGAGATGATGATCTGGGGCATTTCGTGCAGACAGTAGACGTTGTCGAGGAAGAGTCGGACCATATACACAGACGAGAATGGGTGCTTGAGGGGAATAAAAATCCCATACTTCGTCACTTTGTCAATTATTACCACCGGTATGGTGCCATATTGGTAAGAGTGAGGCAAACCCTCAATGAAATCCAGACTGTGTGGTCGTTAATATCATTTGGGGATCCATCTTAAAGTGGGCTGGATTCCATCAAGTTGTGCCTCCTATGATTTACACACTTCGCCAATGGTGGAGTTCTGCTAGACAGAGCTTGCAGGATATAAGGAGATCTAGATTGGATTCCCTTGTAATGCTAACCACCTGGTCGATTTGGCTAGAAAGAAATGGACGAGTTTTTGAAAAAGTTTTCATGCCTCTACAGATCGTCATTGAGAAAATTGAAGTTGAAGTAAAAAAGAAGGGTTTTAGCAAGCTCGGTTCGTTTCCCTCTTCCAAAGACATGATTTCTCATCTTCCTTTTCAGGTCGTTTTGGCATCTGTTCCGGTCTGACAAAATTATGGTTCAGATATTGTGAAATAGTGTGGTGCTTGCAGAATCATACGTTTTCAAATGAACAATGATGGGTTATAATTTGGTTATAATTTTGGTCATTTTTCCTGCTAGCTTTTTAGCCTCATTGGTTTTATGGTTGTTCCCAAAGCTGTGTTGTTCTGATAGTTTAGCCTTGGTAGTTGAGTTTCTATTGTTTCTTCTTCCTGTTTGGCCAGATGGTCATGTACCGCAGACCTTGCCTATTTTTGGTGGTCTTCTTCTAATATTTTCATGCATCTCTCCTTCATGCTTCGAAAAAATAAATATAGACTGATCATGTGCCACACTTCTAGAGGAATCACTAACGGTTTGAGCAGTCCTGAATATTATAGTGTTCAGATTTGGTCTGTTGGCAGGTCGAGCATTTCTGAACAAAGTTGTTGACGTCCTTGCATATATTTGGCCATGCAAACAAGTGCTTCACCTTCTAGTATGTGACCAAGCTGTCAGAATGCCCTCCTAGGACACTGTTGTGCAGTTCTTGCAGCATAGTGTTGTGTGCCTCTGTGTGCGATCCTAGCTATACTCAGCCCTTGTACCTGATGACCCCATCGAGTAGAGAGTATCCCCACATGTTTGATTTGGTTACTGCCAGTTCTCGGAGCAAGGCCTAGGAAGCAGGACCCTCGATGATGGTCTCTAGCAAATGTAGGGTAATGAATGAGACAACGACACATGTCACATTGGAAGGACGGTGCGATAGCGCATCGGCTGATCGATTATCCACTTGTTTATTGCGTTGTACCTTGTACTAGAATCCCATAAGTTTGAAGTAAGCCTTCTATTGGATTGGCGTGGTAATTCTGTGTTTGGTGAGATGGACGAGACTGCATTGGTCGGTTCGAATCATTAACTGACCATTTTGGAGGGACGAGTGTTGGGGAATATGCTACACAAAACAAAATATTTCTAGCGCATAACCAAGATCCAATGCAAGGGAGGAAGTAACGGATCATACCCTCGAAGATCTAACTAGCGAAAGTATGTCGATGATGAGGTTGATCGTATGTCGATCCCCACAACAAGCCTTAGCGAGTCACGAGGAGATGTATTATCCCACGGACGGCTCCAATGATCAAGTGCTCCAAGCGTCGCACCTCCACCGGTATTCATACGTGCAACAAGATCGACACTGTGTCAAAGTGAGATCAAGCTCATGGATGAAACAGGATCGTGTCAATGAAGATCTAGTGGCACTTCGTCGTCCGGCTAGATTAGGTCTAGACGACGGTAGTAGACGAGTAGTACTCCGGCGTGAAGAAGAGGTTCCCCACAAAGACAAAGTAAATCATGAAGAAGAGGCAAAGACTCCAAGCTGCTGAGACGACCAGCGGGTGCGGGCATGGCTGGTGTGTGGCTCTCCAAAACTTATTGTGTTTTCCCCTGGCCCTGCCCTGTATATATGTGCAGCTACTTGATACGTAGTAAATGTATCTATAATTTTTGATGTTCCATTCTTGTTAGTATCCACTTTTCTATGCTTTGTATACACTTTGAGGTATTTTTATACATTTTCTGGGACTAACCTATTAACAAGATGTCACAGTGCCAGTTTCCTGTTTTCTTCTGTTTTTGGTTTCAGAAAAGCTAGTAAGGAAATATTCTCGAAATTGGACAGCACAAAAGCCAAAGTCAATATTTCATCGAGACGAACACAGAGACCGAAGGGCGACTGGTGGGGAGCCACAGGGTGGCCACACCCCCACCCCCACCCCCCACACGCGCGGGCCCACTCTGGGCCGTGCCTGGGTAGGGTGTGGTCCCCCTGGCCGCCCTCCCGCCTCGCCTCTTTGCCTATATAACCCCCTGATGCCAAACCCTAGGTACCCGATCTG
This sequence comes from Avena longiglumis, assembly GCA_030063025.1. Taxonomy (NCBI): domain Eukaryota; kingdom Viridiplantae; phylum Streptophyta; class Magnoliopsida; order Poales; family Poaceae; genus Avena; species Avena longiglumis. The sequence continues at coordinate 153,756,017 of CP125977.1, read as the reverse complement.
ATCTCCACGAAACAGTCTGTAGCCGCCGCCACCATCATCCCTAGATCGAGGGGGGATCTGAAGCTCTTCCTGGCACCCTGCCAGAGGGGAGAGATCATCCCAGAGGCCTTCTTCATCACCATGCCAGTCTCCGGTATGATGCGTGAGTAGTTCCACCTTGGACTATGGGTCCATACAGTAGCTAGATGGTTGTTTCTCCTCCTTTGTGCTATCATGTTTAGATCTTGTGAGCTCTGTTCATGATCAAGATCATCTATTTGTAATCATGCATGTTGTGTTTGTGGGGATCCGATGGATATTGAGATTACAATGTCAGATTGATTATTGATTCTATCATGTCTTCTTGATTATTGATTCTGTCTTGTCTGTGTTGTTTGAGATCTTGCATGCTCTCCATTTCTAGTAGCTATCTTGGCCAAGTAGATGCTAATGACTCCAAGAGGGAGTATTTATGCTCGATAGTGGGCTCATGCCTCTATTGAATCCGGGGAAGTGACAGAAATATCTAAGGTTGTAGATGTGTTGTTGCTACTAGGGATAAAACAACAATCTCTTGTTCATGGAACAATTGTATTGTTTACTTTACACACATTGCTTAAAGCAGTTATCCGTTGCTTGCAACTTAATACTGGATGGGGTTCGGATGATAACCTGAAGGTGGATTACTAGTCATAGATGCAGTTGGATGGTGGTCTATGTATATTGTTGTAATGAACAATCAAATCTCATAGGATCATGAATGTCTAGTATTGCGTTGGTATTCCTTGCTCAGTCCTGTCAATTGCCCCGCTATAATTTGTTTACCCAACATGTTATGTTATTTATCTGAAGGAGAACACCTCTAGTGAACTGTGGACCTCGGTCCAAACTTTACCATTGATACTTCATCCACTATTACTGTTTACTTTCTGCAAGCAATCATTACCTTCCACACCATACGTTTAATCCTTTGTTTTCAGCAAACCGGTGAGATTGACAACCTCACTGTATGTTGGGGCAAAGTCTTGAGTTTGTGTTGTGCATGTTCCAAGTTGTTAGCAACACCTTAGAGTCGTTTCCTTCTTCCTACTGGTTCGATAACCTTGGTTTCATAACTTAGGGAACACTTACTGTTGTGCTCATCATACCTTCCTCTTGGGGTTTCCCAATGAAGCTCTACAGTGATCTAAGCCGCATCACTACTCCCTCTTCTAGAGAGAGATTAGAAGTAGGATTTCAAGTCCTAGTAGGACTTCTCCTTTCCTTTCCTCCACACATACATAGAGAGAGTATAAGTAGGACTTTGTGTCTCAGAAGGACTCCTTCTTCCTTCTCCAACTCCACTAGGGGAGGGAGTACGAGTCCTAGAGGGATTCCTTCCTCCCCTGCCGCCTCTCCCCACCAACTGTTCTACGGGTCGGCCAAGGTTTACCACCCCCCCTTTCCATGTGTGCGCGTCCCCATGGGAACCATGCGGCCCCTCTGGCACATGGTGCTCCACCAGGATAATTACTTTAATTATTAATATTTATTTTGAAGCTTTCCAAAAAAAATCTGAACTCGTTCGAATTACTTCCGGAATCTTCCTAAAATATTGCCGATGTCTTCCATAACATGTACAGAATGATTCCGTGCATTCTCAATGATATCCCGAACACCTTCGGAACATTCCGAGACACTGATACTTTCTTTTAGGATTACTTAATTCAACTATCATAATCACACTCATGATCTAAATGTCGATAACGTATTAAGTGTGTGACCCCGTAGGTTCGGATATTCACGGAATGTCTGAAACTCCTTTCACGATAATGATTACTATTAGCGTCTTGATACACATAGTAATCCCCACAAATGATATGAAGATCTTAGTCATGTGAACCATAGTATTATATATGATACATATCACATTACTTTGTTAATACTTTACATTGTCCGAGATAAAACACTAGGTTATTCTCATTACCTGACATGTAATCTTTACTCATACCATACTATGGATGTCCATGTGTTCAACAACCTGTTCACTTGTCCGTCCAGACGATGACAAACAACATAGTACATGAGTGGTCCTAGAGTGTATCTCTCCATCGTCAGGAGTAGGAATTCCCGCAAGCACACCATGTGAATAATTGGCATACCATCTAGTAGGAACAAAGACCAACTTTATAACTAGTCTTGTTTGGAGAAACGTTTGAAGAATCTTGTCACATCCATATTGTACCCAACCCCACATGTGTCTTGTGGTCAAACGAAGTTTAGTAAAGGCAATACTTTGTTTATGAGAAACTACTGATAACATATATTGACGATGTCTTTCATTATATCATATTAGGTATATCCATCGTCCTTATTCTCCTAACAACTCTGATCTCATATATCATTGGAAACTCCACAACACTTCGTTGTCTTGCCCATAGTCAGAAACCGGGACTATCGTTGATACATGAACTAGTATCAGAGGAAAGACCAGGGATGTCTTGTTGGGGTCTATTATTACACACATGTATTAGGATTTTCCTCTAAATACACTTTATTCAGAACTAATACAATTATAACATAGAACAATAAACTTAATTATAAAATAGAAATATGAATAATAATAATATATTTATATTGCCTCTAGGGAATATTTTCATCAACGATCGCCATCAATCGATGGTGAGAATGATGGCTAGGCATTCCTTATCAGATGTGGACAGGGTCTGGCTCTTGGGTCCAAGATATTTTCTAAGGAACACCACAGGATGGCCACGATGCATCAGCATAGCCCTAACCCCCTTGTCGCACACATCGGTTTCCAGGATGAATTCCAGCTAGATGTTTGGTAGTGCGAGCACTGGCACATCGATGAGTGTGACCTTCAAAGCGGTGAATGATTCTTGCCAGTGGTTTCTCCATATGTATTGTGCGTTCTTTTTTAGCAAATTTGTCAGGGGACGGCTGTAGCGCCAACATTTTGTATGAACTTGCTGATGTTATGCCCAAGGTGCTGTCAGGGAACGGATGTAGCGGCCAATCCTAAGAATCCTCAGAGCTATTTGGCATTTTGGGGTCTGGGCTGTTGGGCCACGCAGAGATAAAATAAAATTTTCCTATAACGTGGTGATCCCAAGATCTAGCTGAGGTAGAAGGCCACGAGGTTTACCACTAGACGCGCGGTTGCGGATTACTGATGAAGCGTCGCTTGATGCGGTGCGCCTCACGATCCGATCGTCCGGTGCTGATCGCTGACACCTCTGCGGTATCCACACGTGCATGAGGAGGGCGCGGCGAATCGCTAGGTTCACATTTTGGACTGTCAGGAGCTAGGGTTTCAACACATGGAATGACCTAACCGAACAACGATTAACCTTTCGGGTTACCGTGCTCCACTATATATAGGAGTGAACGTGGGCTCGCCATGACCCATTCACTAAAGCCCATATAATACTAGTCACCGTGAGTCCAACTCACTAACTCGATCCTAATATGGTTTAGGTCCAACCCAACTAGATTACGATTCGATCCAATCCGAACTTGCTCCGCTCTTAAGTGTGTGACCCAGAGCTCATGGTTACTTGGACACGATTAGAGTCCGACTCTGTCGATCGATCGGCATCGGCTCCTAGTAACGTGCCAACTCCCAAGTACCAAAGAGTCATGACGACTTGCCTTTCCAATGCGACTTACGCCCGAGTCCCTTTTGCCTCACGATATACCTTGTCGACTATAGGCGAATATATGTCATCCCTTAAATAGTCCGACTCTCTTCTCGATCCGAGATAAGTGATTCACCCGACTAACTCTTAGTCGATCGCCTCGTTAACACTTAACCGAGTCGTGCATGGCCATGCTTTCGAATCATATCTCACGAGAGGGCCAGAATATCTCTCCGAGTGGAGGGCAAAATCCCATCTTAGTTATTCACATCACGCAGCTTGATTCTTAGTCCCGAACCACCGCTTTATAAGCGCCCGATTGGATCAACGCGTTTGTGAACCTAAGTCGGTGATCCTCAACTCGGACTATGCAACAACCTCAGGTCTAAGGATTACATTGATTGAGATATACAAATGACAGCTTAGTTCGTTGTACCTCAATATGGGTCAATCCGACTCGCTAAACTCTTTAGCCTAGTCTGTGTAAGTTGGAATAGAATCTCCATGCCCATGACAAGTGGAACCGAGTCATCAAGCCAACTTTCACATTGGTCTAAGTTGTGTGTCCAGCACAACCTCAATGACCAAGGATATTTAGTACAAACAACATGAATGCATAGTTCCACAACTGAATCACATATTCAATGATACACATCAGATGTTTATACAAGGACTACTTAATAACTTTATGAATACAATGAGACATATCATCGTACATGATTGCCTCTAGGGCATATTCCCAACATGGGCCAGTTCTTGAATGCTTCGATCTCCGATGGGTCCATGGTGACCCGTGCTTTGCTGATGATATGCCCAAGGTACTCTAGCGACTACTACTGACATGGGTATGATCAATCGGGTCCCTATGCTTAGTCACACTAGGCGCATAAAAGATAATGGCCCACGAAGGCCCAATGAAGTCCAAGAAGCACCTAACGGAATACAGACTTCTCTTCACTGACAAGGAATATCCAGGAACCGACATAGAGTTTGTATTGAGAATATTAATTTGTAACCTTTCTGGCTATTGATCCAGGACCCAACCTCTCATATAAAGGTTGGGAGGACCTAACGGAGAGGGCACCTTAGTTCTTCCTGCAATCCGCCGTGAGCTAGACCCAACTAGCAAACCGGCGACTCTGTAACAGAGTTTTCTCAATAATCAGACTACATCGACTTCCTTGTTTGTCTGATCAACCCACAAAATCCCAATGCTCTCTTTTCCACCAAACCCTAAGCCTATAACAATGGGCATTGCCGAGGTCACCCTTTGTCAATTGGCGCCGTCTGTGGGAAATCTGAGCGTTGGAGCCATGGATTCGGCGGCTTCCCCTTCATCAAGCAACAAACCGACGATCAAGGTTGGCGAGGTCCACGTCGATCTCGCTGGTCCGTGCTCACCAACCCCTACGTCGGCTCTCGCCGAGTTCGCCCAAGAGACCAATCTCATGATCGGAAGTTTCCACTTCCATGTGGGAGCACCTGAGAACTTGTGCCTTTCAACTCTACTCAGCCCGGATCCGTCGGTTGTACCAGCAACTCCAACATCATCTATCAGCTCAACAGGAAAAGCCGTCTCTGGTCCGACGAATATTGAAGAAATTTTCGGAGACTCCACTGATGTAGAAGATCTGGCTGATGCATATGACAGCCTCTCTTTCGGCTCGATCTCTGAATCCACACTGTAGTGCAGCCTGAGTTCATATAGCTCAATTCCTGACGATGCCGAAGAAAACGCTAACTCCGGAATCAATAAGGGAGAACCGTACCCAGAGCAGGATCCCTGGGACTTCGCTGGATCACAAAACATCGTCTCCTATGAGTTTAGCAGCGACAACAACCACTCAAACATGAGGCACCGTAAAGTATGTGTGATCCAAGATGAAGGAACCTCGTCACCTCGCGATTCCAATGGTAACCCGATAATTAGCCCTGATGATATTTTGTCGGATGATGCGCCAGGACGTCGCGAGGACAGGGAGACTCCTCCAGAAGGAGAACTTCGAGTCGTGAACCGAGGAGGACAGTGCATCGAACACCTAACATTCCAATTTGCGCCTGCGGTCTGGCAGAAAGCTTGAGACGCAATATCGGGTGCAGTACCCATGATAGCAAATGCCACGAGAGAGGAACTAATGGCTTACCAGTACTTGCTGCATCACAAAAGAAAAGATCTGCTACGACTGCAGCGGTCCCTGGATGAAAGGAAAAGGCTGGCTGACGAATCCAGCTTGCATCAGGCGCAGATCAGCTCCAGTCAAAACTCCGGCAATGTGACCAGAGGACCACAACCCAGGCGGAGCGCTTCGCGGCTGCGATGTATCCTAGAAGCCTAAAGGCGTGAGATGGCAGGAGACTTTGATTTATCGTTCATGTCAGTTGATTCTGCGGGTAACATCAAAGAAAAAACAGCACATGTCGCTCTCATTGCTGCTCAAACCTACCTCCTGACTACCCAGCCAGCAGCTGATGATCCACTAGCAGCTATTCATTGCTCCGCCCTCATGGGATTAGGGATGGTAGGCGACACTCTCGCACAAGGAGAGCAAGGAACCATACAACGAGCCGACAAATCACCATGCCGTCACAGCAGCCCTCGGCATGCAGGGACCACCCGACGATCTAGCTCCCCGCATCACATATTGTAACATCCCAAAAATATTAAACATGGATCAACAAACTCTAATCATCAAATTTAGGGTTAACAAAAACTTTTCCATCTCAAATGTTAAAGCATTCATATGTATGTGTATTTAAATTAGGAGTTCTTTTGAATTGCCATGGTTCTGTGATTCATTTCTTGTAAAATGATTCTTAGGTGAAATAAACATCATCTAAATCATTCCTAAACTTTTCCCAAAGACAAACAACTAAAAATGAATAAATAAAGTGAATGGTCACTTTTGCCAAATTAACTATCATGCCTACTTTGGCTATTCCTAGCACTCAAAACTTAACAGAAACAGTTGTGGATCTTTGCACCCCTTGTTGGTACACATAATGAGGTACCAATGCCCACTTTGTGATCTTCCAAAATCATTCAAATCATAAGTTTAAATGACAGTTTAAAATTGAATCTATCTCATATGGGAAGGTCCCACTATTTCAAAAACCACTCAAACCAGCTCAATTTTCAAAACCCAAACAACCACAGAGTCTCCAGCACATGCCTAGCACACCCACCGAAAATCTTTTCAAAATTCAAAAAGAAGTTTCTTGCGGCCATTTTATCAAACACTTGGCTGGCAGAATTTAAACCAAATCAAATTCACCATTTTAATAGTGTTTTGGCCTAACTTGTTCCCTCTCTAGCTCACAACAAACATTTAGTAGATCATCCAGCTTAGTTGGAAACCTCTAGTGTAACACCGCAAAAATACTAAGCTTGGATCATCAAACTCTAATCATCAAACTTAGGGTTAACAAAAACTTTTCTAAATAAATTTATGAATGCATGCATATTTGTATGCATTGATTTTGAATTCTTTTAAAACCACCTTGGTTGTTTGTTTCATTGCTTGTAAAATGTTTCTTAGGTGAAATAAACATCATCTAAAACATTTCCCACACTTTTCCTAAAGATAAGTAAATCAAAACACATATATTAAATGAATGGTCACTTTGACCAATTTAACTCTCATGCCTACTTTGGATGTCTCAAACTTTCAGAACCTAACAGAAACTTTTCTGGATCTTTGCACCCCTTGAATGTACTCATAACAAAGTATCAAGGCCCACTTTGTGATCATCCAGAAACATTCAAATGCATAGTTTAAATGATAATTCAAAATTGAATCTTTATCATATGGGAAGATCCCACTTTTTCAAAAACCACTCAAACAAGCTCAACTTTCAAAACCCAAGCATCTGTAGACTCACCAGCACCAATCTAGCAAACCCACTAAAAATCTTTTCAAAATTCAAAACTTGATTTCATGCGGCCATTTCATCAAACAGGTTGCAGACACAAATCAAACAAACATCAAACACTATAGTGTGCAGTAAAATTGGCCTAACTTGTTCCATAGTTAGCTCACAACCAGCTTAGTAGATCATCTAGGAAGATTAGCCAAGCACTAGCACCACTGTGAGCTTGCCATTGCCATCAATGGTGAACAGCCGAGCACACCCTTGCCACCCCATAGTCGACATCAAGCTAGGAGCAGCAGAAAGCCTAGCCAGCATGTCTGGGAGGCAGCCCACCGTCCACCGCCACTCACTGTCCCAGCCGAGAGCGTTGCCAAGCCCTGGACCACGCGCACGAACCGCGCCCAGACTGCCAGAGGCCATACCGAGCGTGTGCCAGAGCACCACCCTCGACCAGCGCCCACAGACCGCATGCCGCCCTCACCGCGTGCACACACGATCGCCACCGACCCAGAAGACCGCCAGACATCCCCGTTTGTCGCCCCGTGACGCACAGCCACCGCCCGCCATCGAAGACGCCGCCTCTGCCACGCAGAGCATCGCCCGTTCCAGACCAAACCGCACCGCCCCATGCCTCGAAACCATGTCGTTGAGCATCGCCAGGAGACACCGCACCGTCCCCTACCCTTGCCCATGCCATTAGCCGCCTGTAACATCGCCCCCGACGAGCTCACCGTGCGCCCCGACAATCCCCTCGCTCGACTATAAATAGAGGCCACCCCCGCTCGATTTCTTCACACCACCTCACTCCCCTCTCCTCACTGATCGTGCCACACCGTTCTCAGAGCAAGGCGAGCACCACCCCTTCGGAATTTCACCGGAGCCCGCCGCCTCTGGAGAAGAAGGGATCCATCGAGTTTGTCCACCCCAGGAGCTGCCACGACCACCCCTGAGTTCGTCGTCGTTGACTTCGTCGTTCGCCCGCCTCGCCGACCCTCGCCCGTACCCCGGTGAGCCCCCAGCACCCCTCACTGGCCGCGCTAGGTTTCGTTCTCGCCGGCGTTGACTCGCGTCGACGATGACTCTCATCCGTTGGATTAGAACTAGATCGAACGACCCACGTTGCCCCATACCGCTTCGCCCAGCCCCGTGTCACTGACGAGTGGGGACACCCACTTAAACAACCCGCGGGAGCACTGCGCTTAGCAGGCCGACCCGTTTACTTTTCCCGCGCAGCCCAATTATTCAAATTAAACTTTTTCCATTTCAATTCAAACACACTTCTGTACCCAACTTCAAAAATCAACCCAGATTGATTCAGTGCACCAAATTGAATGAAACCAGTGTTGTTGGAAAGGTTTGTGAATGCAGAATCCAAGCCCGTTGGACTCAAATCATTTGGATCTATAGATCACCCATAGTACAAATAACAAGACAGAAGCTTTTCTGCATTCAAACATTTTTCAAATTTAAACCATAATAGATTTTGAGTTGATTCCAACTCTCAAAAATCACATTTAACCATACCTTTCAGAATATATAAAAATATATAGTCTTACTTGCAGAAATAATGTTCAAGTAATAAAAGGATGCCCCATAGGCATTTCTAGCCACTTTAATTAATTAAAATAAAAGGGTAAAACCTTATTAAATTGTAACATCACTTTAAATCACATTCCCATGGACTACAATATGTGGTGATGACATGTGTCAACATGATCCCATGTTTGGTTTGGAGAATAGTAAATCTTAAGTAGTTTTTCAATGAGTAGAAATTACTTTTCTAAAAATAAAAGGAATTAAACCAAGCCTTAACCTTGTAATGTTAGAGATGATGCTAGATCATCTATAGGACCCTTATGTGTGATTATTGCAAGTAGTTAAGTATTTTTTGGTGATTGTGTACCTCGTATTTATTCATAGATGCTAGTACCGACCAAGGATACGAGGAGGTAGGAGGATTCTACGAAGAAGAAGCCGAGGAGAACTTCAACCACTGCTCTAAAAAAGGCAAGCTGATACTATACCAATGCAAGCTAAAACTTGCAAGACACTCTACTTTAGCAAGCCTAATACTACTAGTGAATGTGCAAGCTAACACTTGCAATTTAGCAAGCTTATATTGACATTGATGCAAGCTAACACTTGCAAGATACCCTACTGATGCAACAAACCCCTACTTGTTACTATGCCTACTATATGCCTTAAGCATACGAGATCATACCCGTTTGATAAACCAATCCTAGTTTTATTCGCAAGCTTCTTACTTTATTTCTTTATCAAAGCTTCAACCTAGAGTTGACTTAAGTGACTTGTAGATACTAGAAAGATTCTGAAGGTTGCATAAAGAGCATAAAATTTGGCCTAAGTTAGAAACCTTGATATCAGCCTAAGATATAAGGATGGACTTAGTTGAAACTCCACTAGTTTACCACCCCTCATCAGTACTTTCCCCACCTGAAGATGCTAGTGCTAAGCATAAAACTTGATCAACTTTAGATGGGAATACTTGGTGAAAATGGTTATGAAAACCTTGGAATGATGGATCATTCTATTGAAATGTTTTGGACATGTGTTTCCGAACACTTGATGATTCTGGTGATAAAAATGTTGAGGCATGAGCCTTAGCCCTTTTTCAAACTGATGGTTGTCTGGATGCGATACCATTCCAATTTTATCGTACAACCACAATACCCGAATATTGGGTAGGGCTTGACTGGAAACTTATATCCCTTAGTATGAGTTCCCTCACGGCCAAGGTCTGAGCTGAGGCTACCTTGTGAATATTGTCCACCTGTGCAGTACCCAAGATGACAGTTGGTCATGGTTGGGAGGACAAACTCACAGGAGAGGTGCTTATACTAGGGCGTGTAATTGAAAGGTTAGGATTGATTATCCGCATACTGAGTATGGTGAATTCAGGATTTGTTCCTGATGGATGTATCGAATGTTGTGGTGAAAGTGTACAATCTCTAAAGAGTGTTAAACTATTCGAATAGCCGCGTCCGCGGTTATGGACAGTTGGAGTGGCCATACTGTCCCCCCGTCAGACTTTTCAAAATGACTTTTGAAATGAATTGAGACTTTGACTTGACCACAACAGAGTTGTGATATGAAATACAAGTTCCCACTTAGGAGTTATAAAATTGTGACTAGCTTTGGAACCTACTAGAGATAAATCTGGCTTTTGCAAAACAACCCTAGAGCCTAGTGTCCTATTATCCAAAAACCCCTTTACCTGTTAGTATTAGTTTGCGAGTACTTAATGAGTACTCATGGCTTTGTCCCTGGCTATTCCCATGGCCAGACTATAAAGAGGAGTACCTGGAAGATGGACCCCAGGAAGGTTACGACAACTAGGATCATCTCCCATCATCAGCATTGCCTGTGACCCCGAAGATGGAGCTTCTCCTACGCTACCGTTACTATTACGTATTCCGCTGCTTGAAGTTGTATTAAGAACTGGATCATGAGATCCCTATTTGTGTAAGAACTTATGTATCGTTTGTAATGGATGATGTACTATGGTATCCAATTCTGTTATGTCTCGCAAAAATGGTAATCCTGGGATTGCGATGTATGGCATAACAGGCATCTAGGGTTTACAAATCCGGGTGTTGACAAGTTGGTATCAGAGCTATCCTGACCATAGGAGACCCTAGTTAGACTGGACGTTTGAACCAAAAACTTAGTTTCAAAACCAAAGAAAACAAATATTTACAAAAACTTATTCTCATTCTTATCTCTTTAATTCTTTCCTAAAAATTCATGTTCCTCAAAAACTCTTGCAAAATACATAAAATTTTGACACCCTTGATCACCCTGCTAATCTACTCATCCTCTATTTTTATAGATGGACGTGAAGTACAGCAAGTTTTACCAACTTGGGAATGGAGGAGACCTTATCTTTGAGAGGGATCTGGATCAGCTTTCGGAACTTCTGGAGCGTCCGCACCCCGAGTTCTTCGGAGCTCAGCTCAATGATCAAGGAGGAGAAGATCTGCAGTGGCTAATTGTTGCAAGTCTCCGAGGAAAGATTGAACCTCCCACTGCGGAGGGAATTCAGTTTACCTTGAGGGAAAACAACTGTCTCGATGGACTTGCCAGAGAAATGCAGGAAGCTCTTTCCCGTCTGTGTGGGCAGAGCATCAATCAGATCAAGGGTACTCGCTTTGAGTTTTGCCCAAGGCGTGATGCAAATGGGAAACCACTGGAAGCCCCATACCACCCCGAGTTGAAGACTCAATTGGACCACCTTAGCTTCATGATGTATGATCGTCAGCAGGAGTTGGACAACTGCCGTGACTACTGCAACCACAAGTCTGCCATCATCAAGACAAAGGACCAGACCATCGCCATGCTAGCAAGGGATCGCAAGTCTCGCCGCCATCAGCTCGACAAGAAGGAGCGCATTATTGCCCGTCTTCGCCACCGCATCTCATCTTTGGAGGAGACCATCCACGAGACAGACATGCAGTTGGAGGAAAGGGAGAATGCCGAAGAGGATCTTCGTGGAGACCCTTACTCCTATCTCAGCGATGACGATGATTTTCTGGAGGATCAGGCCATGGACTTCTTCACCGATGAGGATGATTTCGCCTTCATCTATGATGATGAAGATGATGAAGCCACAGACTCCGAGGAGTAGTGGCACTTGAGCACTAGCGTAGTGAGTAGTATTCAGTCCCACTGTATCGTAGTTTCCAGAATGGTTCTTAAAACCATCTGTTTTTCTTTGTTGTGGTGTGTGTTGTACTGTGTGCTATGAATGAATGAATGAAAAAGCAAGTTGCTAGAAAAATCTAAGTCAAACCTTTAAAACTTTTCAAAGTCCCCAAAACCTTAGAAATTTCCCTCTTTTCTCATGATTTATCTCAATCTTCAGATGCCACGTGGAGGAAGTGGTTCAGCCCCGGACCCGATGTTGCAGATCCTGCAACTGTTGACTTCTGACCGCGAAGCTGAAAGAGCGGAACGTCAAGCCAACCTAGCCACTCTTCAGCAGATAGCCCAGCTAGCCCACACCAACCAAGGCCACAGAAATCAGGACAACCATGGATCTAAGCTCAAGTATTTCTAGAATACCAACCCACCTGTTTTCACTAAGTCAGAAGAGCCCCTAGACGCCGACGATTGGCTGCAAACCATGGAAAATAACCTAGAAGTCGCCGGAGTGGAAGCCAACGAGAAAGTCCTGTTCGCCACCCATTATCTAGCCGGAGATGCCAGGGCATGGTGGAACAGTGTTCACGCAATGACCGGAGGCCAGATGATGACCTGGGAGGAATTCAAGGTCAAGTTCAGCAGAACCCATGTACCACCAGGTTTGATCAAGAGAATGAGAGACAAGTTCAGAGAGCTGAAGCAATGAAGGATGACTGTAGTGGAATACCGTGACACATTTTTGTCATTAGCTAGGTATGCCCCGGAAGAGATAGACACAGAAGCCAAGAAGAAAGAAAGATTCCTGAATGGTCTGCATGACGAGATGCAGACGGTGTTAGTCAATATCCCCTTTGCAGATATTGAAGCCCTTGTCGACTCTGCCATCCAGATGGAAGGAAAGATCAACCAAGCCAATGAGAACCGCAAGGGTCGTATGATGCATCAGCCAGGAACCCATCAGACCCCAAAGTACTGCCCCAACCCATCTCCAGGATTTTCCCCAAGAACCAACAGACCCCCGATGAACCGTCCGACCTATCCCAACCGTGGAAACCCTAGACCCGGAGGAAATCACAACAACCCCAGCAACTCTAGCAATTTCACCCGTGCCCCACCCAAGTTCAACACCAACAATGCTACTAACCCCAACATCGCCCGAGGATGGAAGCAATGTTGTGCTCAGACCAAGGACAAGTCGCAAGTGACCTGTTATGACTATGGAAATAAAGGCCACTATTCCAACGAGTGCCCCAACAAGAAGAATGCTACAACCCCCAATGCCAATGCCCCATCTCAGCAGCAACGTCGTGTTCAGCCCGGAAGAAGATTTGCCCTAGGGAATTCACTCAACCGCAATGGCCGTCTTTTTCTCATGCATGATGAAGAAGATCAGGAAGCGCCAGACGTCGTGCTGGGTATGTTTTCTGTTAATTCAGTACTTGCAAGAGTGTTGTTTGATTCTGGTGCATTGCATTCATTTGTCACCGAAGAATTTGCATGCACTAGTAAAATTCAACCAACCAAATTGAAGCATGTGATGATTGTGCAAATTCCCGGATCAACCACCAAGGCTAGGCAAATTTGCACAGCCTTCCCTATCCGAATCCATGGCATAGATTTTTATGCTAATCTGATAGTACTCGGAACTAAAGGTTTGTAAGTAGTACTAGGAATGGATTGGATGTCCAAACATAAAGGATTGATTGACTGTGCCAAGAAAGCCATCACCATGACCAGTACAGCCGGAATATCAGTCGAGCATATATCTGAAACCTTACCTCGTCAATTTAAATGCAACAAGAGTATAGCCCAACTTACCATTGACCAAGTCCGGATAGTCTGTGAATACCCCGATGTATTTCCAGATGTTTTGCCCGGTATGCCCCCATATCGGGATATCGAGTTTATCATTGAACTAATCCCCGGAACCGGACCCATAGCCCAGAGACCCTATAGTATGAACCCGTCAGAGCTCGCATAACTGAAGAAGCAACTGGATTCCATGTTGGAAATTGGATTGATTCAACCAAGTGCGTCCCCATGGAGATCACCTGTCTTGTTTGTTGACAAGAAGGATGGACGTAACCGTTTGTGTACGGATTTTCGGAAGTTGAATGATGTCACCATCAAGAACAAGTACCCCTTGCCCAAGATAGAAGATTTGTTTGATCAGTTGACCGGTGCCAAAGTGTTTTCTAAGATTGATCTTAAAACTGGCTATCATCAACTCAAAATTCGTGCAGAGGATATTCCAAAGACTGCCTTTACCACCAGATATGGATTGTATGAGTATACGGTCATGTCTTTCGGATTAACCAATGCCCCCGCTTATTTCATGAACCTCATGAATAAGATTTTTATGGACTTCTTGGATAAGTTTGTCGTTGTTTTCATCGATGACATTCTGATTTATTCCAAATCAGAAGAAGAACATGAGATACACCTAAGGACCATTCTTGGAACCCTTAGAGAGCATCAGTTGTATGCCAAGTTTAGCAAATGTGAATTCTGGTTACAAGAGGTAGGATTCCTCAGTCACATTGTATCAGCCGGAGGAATTGCCGTTGACCCTGCCAAAGTGAAAGATGTAGAAGATTGGCAAGCCCCAACCACTCAAACCCAAGTTCGTGCTTTTCTCGGATTGGCGGGATATTACTGCAAATTCGTAGAAAGATTCTCGAGTATTGCCAGACCCATGACCCTATTGCTGAAGAAGGACAAGAAGTTTGAATGGACAGACAAGTGTGAAGCGAGTTTTCAAGAACTCAAAAGGAGATTCATTTCAGCCCCAATTTTGATCATGCCGGATATCGCGAAGCCCTTCGATGTGTATTCTGACGCATCCAAGATTGGTCTCGGATGTGTGCTAATGCAAGAAGGCAAAGTTATATCTTATCTATCTCGACAATTGAAGCAACATGAGCAAAACTACCCAACCCATGACCTCGAACTCGCAGCAGTAGTTCTAGCCCTGAAGACATGGAGACATTACCTGATGGGAAATCGTTGTGAGATTTATTCGGATCACAAGAGCCTAAAGTATATATTCACTCAGAAGGAGCTAAATATGAGGCAGAGAAGATGGATTGAGCTAATCAAGGATTATGACCTGGATATTCACTATCACCCGGGTAAAGCCAACGTGGTTGCCGATGCCCTTAGCAGATTCCCATGCCGCTTGAACTCCATGATTTTGAAGGAGAAACCAAGTTTGCACAAGGAGATGGAAGATTTTCGAATGGAATTAGTAAGTGAAGGATTTTTGTCTAGCATAGAACTCCAGCCCACTTTGATCAGTCAGATTAAAGAGGCAGAAGGGAAATGCTAGTATTGATGGAATCAAGCGTCGTATCGGTACAGGAAAAGTACCTGGATTCACCGAGGACGAAGAAGGAGTTCTGTGGTACAAAGGACGCCTTTGTGTACCAGCAGATTCTGAATTGAAAGAAGTTATTTTGAAGGAGGCTCATGATACTCTTTATTCTATCCATCCCGGAGGAACTAAGATGTATCAAGATTTGAAAGAGCAATTTTGGTGGCATAAGATGAAGAGAGAAATAGGAAGCTATATCGCCAAGTGTGATATATGTCGTGAGTCAAGCGGGACATCAAAGACCCATGGATTGTTGCAACCTTTGCAGATTCCGGAATGGAAATGGGATTCTGTAGGAATGGACTTTATCACTGGACTACCTACTTCTAGTAGGGGAAATGACTCTATCTGGGTCATAGTGGACCGATTGTCCAAAGTCGCCCATTTCTTGCCCATCAAAACCACCTATCGAGTTGAAGCTAGCGGAGTGTATCGCTAGAATCGTTAGTTTGCATGGAGTCCCCAAGAACATAGTATCGGATCGAGGAACTCAGTTTACCTCGAGATTCTGGAAGAAAGTTCAAGAAGGTTTAGGAACCCGCCTAGATTTCAGTACCGCGTATCACCCTCAGACCGATGGACAAACGGAGCGAGTAAATCAAATACTCGAAGATATGCTGAGAGCATGCGTGTTAGAATATGGATCCAAGTGGGAAGACTATCTGCCGTTCGCAGAATTTTCTTACAACAATAGTTATCAAGCCAGTTTGCAAATGGCCCCATTTGAGTTCATGTACGGAAGGAAGTGCCACACCCCTTTGATCTGGTCGTAAGTAGGAGAGCGTCAGATTTTTGGACCTGACATCCTACGAGAAGCAGAAGAGAAGGTTCACAAGATTCGTGACCACCTCAAGACCGCCCAATACCGACAGAAGAGTTACGCCGACAAGAGACGTAGAGACATCGCCTTCAACATAGGAGATTTTGTTTATCTGAAAGTGTCGCCATTGAAGGGAATGCAGCGTTTCCAACTCAAAGGAAAGTTAGCCCCCAGATATATCGGACCTTTCAAGATTCTGAACCGTCGAGGAGAAGTATCATACCAATTGGAGCTACCTGAAGAGATGTCAGCGGTGCACAATGTATTCCATATCTCGTTACTTCGCAAGTGTATCGAAGTCCGCGAGAAGACTTAAGTATTCAAGAATATCGATCATCGGACCATAGAGATCAACGATGACCTGACGTATCCTGAAGTACCCATCCGCATTTTGGAAGAAGCTTTTCGAACTACCCGAACCCGAAGCATCAAGTTTCTCAAGATTCAGTGGAGCAACCACACGAGAGGAAGCTACAGGAGCCGAAGATCACATCAGGACGGAGTTTCCCGATCTCTTCAAATCCTAGGTAATCTTTTCGTCCTTTTTCAAATCTCGGGACGAGATTTTGTTTAAGGGGGGAAGTTTTGTAACACCCCAAAAATACTAAGCTTGGATCATCAAACTCTAATCATCAAACTTAGGGTTAACAAAAACTTTTCTAAATAAATTTATGAATGCATGCATATGTGTATGCATTGATTTTGAATTCTTTTAAAACCACCTTGGTTGTTTGTTTCATTGCTTGTAAAATGTTTCTTAGGTGAAATAAACATCATCTAAAACATTTCCCACACTTTTCCTAAAGACAAGTAAATCAAAACACATATATTAAATGAATGGTCACTTTGACCAATTTAACTCTCATGCCTACTTTGGCTGTCTCAAACTTTCAGAACCTAACAGAAACTTTTCTGGATCTTTGCACCCCTTGAATGTAATCATAAAAAAGTATCAAGCCCACTTTGTGATCATCCAGAAACTTTCAAATGCATAGTTTAAATGACAATTCAAAATTGAATCTTTATCATATGGGAAGATCCCACTTTTTCAAAAACCACTCAAACAAGCTCAACTTTCAAAACCCAAGCATCTGCAGACTCACCAGCACCAATCTAGCAAACCCACCAAAAATCTTTTCAAAATTAAAAACTTGATTTCATGCGGCCATTTCATCAAACAGGTTGCAGACACAAATCAAACAAACATCAAACACTATAGTGTGCAGTAAAATTGGCCTAACTTGTTCCCTAGTTAGCTCACAACCAGCTCAGTAGATCATCTAGGCAGATTAGCCAAGCACTAGCACCACTGTGAGCTTGCCATTGCCATCAATGGTGAACATCCGAAACACACCTTGCCATCCCATAGTCGAAAGCAAGCTAGGAGCAGCAAGCAAGCCTATCCAAAGATGTCCGGAGGCAGCCCACCATCCACCGCCACTCACTGTCCCAGCCGCGAGCGTTGCCAAGCCCTGGACCACGCGCACGAACCGCGCCCAGACCGCCAGAGGCCATGCCGAGCGTGCGCCAGAGCACCACCCTCGACCAGCGCCCACAGACCGCGCGCCGCCCTCACCGCGTGCACACACGATCGCCACCGACCCAGGAGACCGCCAGACATCCCCGTTTGCCGCCCCGTGACGCACAGCCACCGCCCGCCGTCGAAGACGCCGCCTCTGCCGCGCAGAGCATCGCCCGTTCCAGACCAAACCGCACCGCCCCATGCCTCGAAACCATGTCGTTGAGCATCGCCAGGAGACACCGCACCGTCCCCTACCCTTGCCCATGCCATTAGCCGCCTGTAACATCGCCCCCGACGAGCTCACCGTGCGCCCCGACGGTCCCCTCGCTCGACTATAAATAGAGGCCACCCCCGCTTGATTTCTTCACACCATCTCACTCCCCTCTCCTCACTGATCGTGCCACACCGTTCTCAGAGGAAGGTGAGCACCACCCCGCCGGAATTTCACCGGAGCCCGCCGCCTCTCGAGAAGAAGGGAGCCATCGAGTTCGTCCACCCCAGGAGCTGCCGCTACCACCCCTGAGTTCACCGTCGTGGACTTCGTTGTTCGCCCGCCTCGCCGACCCTCGCCCGTACCTCGGTGAGCCCCCAGCACCCCTCACTGGCCGCGCTAGGTTTCGTTCTCGCCGGCGTTGTCTCGCGTCGATGATGACTCTCAGCCTTTGGATTAGAACTAGATCGAACGACCCACGTTGCCCTATACCGCTTCGCCCAGCCCCGTGTCACTGACGAGTGGGGACACCCACTTAAACAGCCCGCGGGAGCACTAAGCTTAGCAGGCCGACCCGTTTACTTTTCCCGCGCAGCCCAGTTATTCAAATTAAACTTTTTCCATTTCAATTCAAACACACTTCTGTACCCAACTTCAAAAATCAACCCAGATCGATTCAGTGCACCAAATTGAATGAAACCAGTGTTGTTGGAAATGTTTGTGAATGCAGAATCCAAGCCCGTTGGACTCAAATAATTTGGATATAGATCACCCATAGTACAAATAACAAGACAGAAGCTTTTCTGCATTCAAACATTTTCCAAATTTAAACCATAATAGCTTTTGAGTTGATTCCAACTCTCAAAAATCACATTTAACCATACCTTTCAGAATATATAAAAATATATAGGCTTACTTGCAGAAATAATGTTCAAGTAATAAAAGGATGCCCCATAGGCATTTCTAGCCACTTTAATTAATTAAAATAAAAGGGTAAAACCTTATTAAATTGTGACATCACTTTAAATCACATTCCCATGGACTACAATATGTGGTGATGACATGTGTCAACATGATCCCATGTTTGGTTTGTAGAATAGTAAATCTTAAGTAGTTTTTCAATGAGTAGAAATTACTTTTCTAAAAATAAAAGGAATTAAACCAAGCCTTAACCTTGTAATGTTAGAGATGATGCTAGATCATCTATAGGACCCTTATGTGTGATTATTGCAAGTAGTTAAGTATTGTTTGGTGATTGTGTACCTCGTATTTATTCATAGATGCTAGTACTGACCAAGGATACGAGGAGGAAGGAGGATTCTACGAAGAAGAAGCCGAGGAGAACTTCAACCACTGCTCTACACAAGGCAAGCTGATACTATACCAATGCAAGCTAAAACATGCAAGACACTCTACTTTGTCAAGCCTAATACTACTAGTGAATGTGCAAGCTAACACTTAGCAATTTAGCAAGCTTATATTGACATTGATGCAAGCTAACACTTGCAAGATACCCTACTGATGCAACAAACCCCTACTTGTTACTATGCCTACTATATGCCTTAAGCATACGAGATCATACCCGTTTGATAAACCAATCCTAGTTTTATTCGCAAGCTTCTTACTTCATTTCTTTATCAAAGCTTCAACCTAGAGTTGACTTAAGTGACTTGTAGATACTAGAAAGATTCTGAAGGTTGCATAAAGAGCATAAAATTTGGCCTAAGTTAGAAACCTTGATATCAGCCTAAGATATAAGGATGGACTTAGTTGAAACTCCACTAGTTTACCACCCCTCATCAAGATCTTACCCCAATTGTAGATGCTAGTGCTAAGCATAAAACTTGATCAACTTTAGATGGGAATACTTGGTGAAAATGGTTATGAAAACCTTGGAATGATGGATAATTCTATTGAAATGTTTTGGACATGTGTTTCCGAACACTTGATGACTCTGGTTATAAAAATGTTGAGGCATGAGCCTTAGCCCTTTTTCAAACTGATGGTTGTCTGGATGCGATACCATTCCAATTTTATCGTACAACCACAATACCCGAATATTGGGTAGGGCTTGACTGGAAACTTATATCCCTTAGTATGAGTTCCCTCACGGCCAAGGTCTGAGCTGAGGCTACCTTGTGAAGATTGTCCACTGCGGTACCCAAGGCGGATTGGTCATGGTTGGGAGGCCAAACTCACGGAGAGGTGCTTATACTAGGCGTGTAATTGAAAGGTTAGGATTGATTATCCGCATCGAGTATGGTGAATTCAGGATTTGTTCTGACGGATGTATCGAATGTTGTGGTGAAAGTGTACAATCTCTGCAGTGTCAAACTATTCGAATAGCGTCATGATTATGGACGATTGGAGTGCCATATCTTGTTCCCCGTCGACTTTTCAAAATGACTTGTGAAATGAATTGAGACTTTGACTTGACCACAACAGAGTTGTGATATGAAATACAAGTTCCCACTTAGGAGTTATAAAATTGTGACTAGCTTTGGAACCTAGTAGAGATAAATCTGGCTTTTGCAAAACAACCCTAGAGCCTAGTGTCCTATTATCCAAAAACCCCTTTACCTGTTAGTATTAGTTTGCGAGTACTTAAAGAGTACTCATGGCTTTGTCCCTGGCTATTCCCATGGCCAGACTATGAAGAGGAGTACCTGGAAGATGGACCCCAGGAAGGTTACGGCAACTAGGATCATCTCCCATCGTCAGCATTGCCTGTGACCCCGAAGATGCACTACTAGGAAAATGGCTATAGGTAATCAGCACATCCGTGGCTCACATGGTTGAAGTGCCCCACGGCTAAAATAGGCGTGGCTCACCTATGGGCAGTGCCCTACTAGTAACTAGAACAACCGTGGCTCACATGACTATAGTGCGCCACAGATATGTGTGGGCCAGGTCCTTGTTGGCCGCACGCCAAACATATGTAGCGCGCTAGAGTCATGTGCGCCACGGTTGACAGGGTGTGCGCTACGCCTAAGCGCATGCCCCCCTCTGCTGTGAAACGTCCAGAAACATATGTGGCGTACTCTGCCTAGTGCGCCACAGGGAGTAGGAACATCCGTGGCGCACATGGCATAGTGCGCCACGGATGTTTCTCCTCCCTATGGCGCACTAGGGTAGAGTGCGCCACTTTATGTGCACATGTGTGACCACATCCACCACCCCACACTTCACTTTCCCCTTCTTCTTCCTCCTTAGATCAAGTCGGGATCTTCTCCTTCCCACCTCAATTTCTCCACCCATTCACCATTTTTAGCATGTAGAACTTGCTTTGGATGTTACATAAGTAATAGAGGAAGGTCTCCGGTCTCTCATCTCCTTCTTCGGTCGACACGCGCACCTCTCCTTTCCATCTTTCTCGCGATTGGTCTCTCATCTCGGTAAGTTGTCCATGTAAGGATGTGTTCATGTGTATATGGATGATATGCTCATATGTATGTAGATGATCGATGCTCATGATGTGTGTATGGAGAGGATCGATCGATGGTCATATGTGTGTGTATATGGAGAGTATCGATGATGCTCATGCATGTGTGTATGGAGAGGATAATGATATGTTCATGTGTGTATGGATCGGTCTCTCTCTCTTGTGTTTGTATGTGAACAAGTTGCCATTTGTTTTGCCAAAATGTTGATTCAGTTCCATTTTATCAAGACTTTGGCATTTCGCAAAGGTCCTAATTTTAGGATAGGTCATGCCGAAATTTTCTATCGACCATTGCATGAATGCATTCATTATGTGGTTCTAATAGACTTCAAATTGTACCGTGTACACCGTGCAGGCAAAAATGGTCCGCATAATGAGCGAAGGCATTGTGGCTAGATTTTTGAAATGTGCGACAGCCGACATGATACGAAATAACAAGACGGATATAAGATGTCCGTGCAGAAGATGCAAACTCAACTGGGTGATCGACCCGTTCCGGAATCTGCAGCGCACTCGCTCCGCCATGGTTTCATGGATGGATACACTCGTTGGATAAGCGATGGCGTAGGCGATGGAGACGGTGAAGGTGGCCAACATGGCGATGATCATCACGGCGAGCAGGCGAGATGATGAAGATTCTCTGGAGATGGTGAAGGTGCGAGCGGCCGGGATGATGATGATCTAGATGCCGGAGGAGCAGACGATGATGGAACAACGTCAGGCTGGGTGCGGGACCCTTATGTGCAAGAGCTGCTTCTCAAGCAGACGAGTAACACCAGGGCTGCCGCTAGAGAGAAAGCCAAGATTGTGCAACTTGAGAAAGACGCGGTTACTCCATTATATGAAGGATGCAGGCCTGATGATACCCGGTTGAATGTAACGCTCAAGGCTATGGAGATGAAGGCAAAACACAAATTGAGCGATGCAAGATTCGATGATATGATGGCATTCTGGCACGATCGTCTCCCAGAGGGAAACACATGTCCAACTAGTATCGAGGACGCCAAGAAAATCGTCTGTCCTCTCGATCTATCGCACGTTAGATATCACGTATGCATCAACGATTACATCATTTATCGGGGCGAGGACGCGGAGAAAACCACATGTCCGGTGTGCGGCGTGAGTCGATACAAGAAAGGGAAGAAAGCACCTCAAAAAGTGGTATGGTACTTTCCTATCACTCCTCGTCTGCAGCGCTATTTCGCGGACCCTAAGGAAGCGAAGCTCATGCGATGGCATGCGGAAAGGAAGAAGCCAGGAGATGATGATGATGACCCCGAAAAGGATGAGCTGCTGACGCACCCTTCAGATGCTAGCCAGTGGAAAGCATTGGACCTCGAATTCCCAGAATTCGGTTGAGATTCGAGGAACATCAGGCTTGGTGCGAGCACCGATGGACTCAATCTGTTCGGTAGCCAGAGCATCACGCACAACACTTGGCCCGTGTTTGTATGGATGTACAACCTCCCTCCATGGTTGTGCATGAAGAAGAAGTACATACAAATGAGTATGCTAATTCAAGGGCCGAAACAACCTGGTACCGACATCAATCAGATCTCGGGCTGTTGAAAGAGGAGCTAGCCACATTATGGGAATCTGGAGCCAATACTTACGACGCCGTCGCACAAGATTATTTCACTATGAGAGCGTTGGTCACTACGGTGCAAGACTATCCGGTTGCGGGTATAACTCGGGCAGTTATCCAAGGATTCTGCGCATGCGTTAGGTGCATGGATAACACAAGCTATCTCCAACTAGAGAAAGATCCAGGGTCATCGAAAACCGTGTTCATGGCGCACGGAGGTGGCTCGGCAGAATGATCCATGGAGAAAACGTGGAGACCTGTTCGATGGCAAATCGAGACCGAGGAATCCAGGGCGTAGGAGCAGCGAAGAAGTGGAATAGTTCTGAAAAACCGGAAAGATTGTCCTAAGCACGGAAAGAAGTGAAAGAGGCGCAACAAGACAAGCGGCGATGAAGGTATGGAAAACAAGGTCATTTTACGGGAGTTGCCATACTAGAAGTTTCTCCATGCGCCTCATAGCCTTGACATCATGCATATCACGAAAAACGTGCGAGTCGTCGCCACCATAATCAACATGCCGATAGGACGAAAGATGGTCCGAAAGCAAGGCACGACCTGATATGCTTGGGTATCCGGAAGGAGCTTCACGGAGGACGACTACTCCCCGATGATCGTGAAGATGACGATGATCATGAGTCGGAGACGACACAAGGTCGTCGGAAGGGTAAAAAGTTCAAGAAGAACGAATATTACTGCCCTCCTTCTTGCTTCTCTCTAAGCCAGGATGAGATCAAACCGTTTTTCAAGTGCCTTCTAGGAGTCAAATTTCCTTACGGCTACTGGCAAGATAAGCAGATACCTAGACGAGGCGAGAGGTTCGATGGCATGAAGTCTCACGACTGTGCCGTGCTAATGACGCAGGTACTTTCGGTCGCACTAAGAGGGATAATGGACGAGCACGTCCGTGAAACGTTATTTGGCCTATGCAAGTTTTTCGACGTCATCTCTAGGAAGTCGATTGGCGTGAATCAGCTTGGGAGGCTACAGGAGGAGATCGTGGTGATACTATGTGAGCTTGAGGTCTACTTCCCACCCGCATTCTTTGACATTATGGTGCATCTGCTGGTCCATGTCGTGGAGGACATCGTATAACTCGGGCCGATGTTCCTCCGCAGCATGATGGCGTTCGAAAGGATGAACGGACACATCAAAGGATACGTTCGCAACAGGTCCCGTCCAGATGGAAGCATAGCCAAGGGCTTTCTGGCCGAAGAGTGCATCTTTTTCCGCACGAATTATCTAGACATCGAGAACCCTGTCGGTCTTCCTGTCAATAGGCACCTTGGCAAGCTCGACGGATCTGGTCACCGAGAGGGTCGTCGCATACTGCATGCAAACTTCGATTTTCGACGCGTAGACTTTGATCGAGCAAACCTCGTCGCGCTAAAACATTTAGAACTAGTCGATCCTTGGGTATAGAAGCACAAAAGGTTAATCGAGAAGAAGTACAGTGACCGGGGCATACAGAGGACGCAGCGAGAAATAATCAAAGAGCACAACTCAGATTTCACGCGTTGGTTTAGGCAGACGCTCCTTGATAATCCCTGGCGATCGCATTCTTCTGACACGGAAAAGATCATATTCACCTTGTCGCAGGGACCGATGCAAAACCTGCTGACCTATCAGGCGTATGATATCAACGGCTACACATTCTACACGGAGGAAAAGGACAACAAGTGTGATTATCAGAACTCAGGCGTAACGTCGAAATTCTACACCGATGACAACGTGAAGGAAAGATTCTACGGAAGAATCGAGGAGATCTGGGAGCTCGACTACTGTGGAGAAAAGGTGCCGATGTTTCGTGTCAGATGGGCAAAGAGCGTCGAAAGAGAAGAACGGTATTTCACAACCATGGTTATACTCGAAGCAGCCAAATCCAAGGCCGCCGGTGCAAACGTGGCCGCGAAAAATGAACCGTGGGTACTGGCTACCAAAGTGGACCAATGTTTTTTCATTACCGACCCGACAAAGCCTAGCCGTGTTGTCGTGAGGAGAGGAAAAAGAAACATCATCGGAATGGATGGAGTCGCCAACGAGCAAGACTTCGACCAGTACGGCGATCTAAAGATTGAAGATGATGATGACTACGATGCAGCAACATACATCACAAGAAGAAAAAGGACAACCCTACCCAAAAAAGGTAGCCCGTTCGAAAGAAGAAACATTAAAGTGCCGGGGCTAAATTATTCAACCGCGACAAAGAAGGAAAAAAAGATTGTAAAACGCTAGCTCAAAAAATATTGTAAAACGCGTGGTCGAAAAAGATTGTAATATTCATGGACAAATTATTATGAAATTTAGTTATACTTTGAATCATATTTGTAACACTTTTATGACATATATTATCACTTTTGGGCATTTTTGGAACATTTAAAAGTATTTTAAAAACAAAACAAAACTTGTATGGCATATATCACCACTTTTGGAATTTTTTGGAACATTTAAAAGTATTTTTAAAATAAAAATAAAAAAGTGGGGCACCAGGATTCGAACCTGGGTGCTCATAGTTTAGAATAGAGTAGTGGGCAGAATCACTAGGATAGACAAGAGTTCTTGCTAGAAGGAGCGCTGGACTGTTGTTATAGAGTGGTTAGATCCCAGATAGGCGTAGCGCACTAGCCCGAGTGCGCTACAGACATCCGTAGCGCACTCTGGCATAGTGTGCTATGCCTATCTGGGTTTTATCCACGTCATCGAATCCAATCCCCCATCTCTCTCTCACTCGCTCATCCCCATCCCCAGCCCGATCGATCCCCTCCGCCGCTGCCTCCAGCCGATCCGTGGAGGAGGACGCCCGTGCCGTTGCCGCTCGTGGAGGAGGAAGCCCGCGCTGCTCGAGGAGGAGGAGGCCCGCGTCTGCCGATCCGTGGAGGTCACCGCTGCTCGTCGAGGAGGAAGCCGCCGCCGCTCGAGGCTGAGGAGGAGGAGTGTAGCATCCCAGTTGTCTAACATCTGTAATGCTACTTGTTCTAGTAATAAAAGGGACACTTCCTACATATAATTACTGCATCATCATCATATCATGCTCATGTCATCATGTCACCTTGCATTTGGGCATCATATAAAAAACCCCTTCTTGTTTGGTTCTTATCTCATGTGCATTATTAATTATAGTTGCCTCTTGATATTGTATTTGGTTCTTGATATATTGCTAAATGCCCAAGTTGATTTGGGGGCATATCTCTTATTAACTCTACCACCTTTCTTTCACCACCTTATAATTCCACCATCCAACTAAATATGAGCTTGGCATTTATGGGTTTACTTATAGCTCGTGTGGGTTGGGATGGATCCTTCTCTTTTCCACATGTTCTCATCTTGGCATCATTTTGTTTTCACATTATTGATGCATGAGAGCCACATGGCCACCTTTGCATGCCTTGTGAGTGGGACCTTTTCTCCCTAGCTTCCATATGTGTGTTGTTGGGGTTATCATCATGTGGGGATATTTTGTGGGCTTATTAAATATCTAGTGTCATAAACACACTAGCAAGTCCCAAATATATTCCAATGTGATCATCTCCCCATTCACTCCATATGGACCTTTTCCTTCTTTCGTTTGCTGGGGCCTACTCCATCTTGTGAGGATGCAAATACCTAGTGCCATGAGTATTATCTTTGTTACACAAGTATGATCCATGGCATTTCATGTTTTTGCATGGCCCATGCAATTGCCACCTTTTGCATGTCTTTTGGCTTTCTTTGTTTTGTGTGGCTCTCTTTTTCTCTAAACCCTCCTCTTAATCTAAACCCTATCCTTTTCGCTATCCACATCCATGCATGCACATGTGATCATGTGGGTGTGCATAAGTTTAAACCCCACCTTCCTCTCCCTACCTCTTTTCTTTTGATCTTGCTTGGTCTTTATTTGGAGCATGCATGATTCAAAGCAAACCTTACCCACCTCTCTTTCTTATCAACTATCCTAGTCCTATCTATATCTAGCCCCATGCCCCATAACCATCCTAGCTAAAAACCCTAAACCACACCTATTCTATCACAACCAAGGTGCCCCCCTCTTTCTCTCCTCTTAGTCACCTCTATCCAAAACCTCTGGTAAAAATGCTCCAAATATTTTGAAATTACAAAACTAGTTCAAAAATTGAAATAGAATCAATTAACAAACAAATGTCTAAAGACAAATAAATAAAAGAGGAGAAACCATACCGAGCACATGAGAGCCCAACAAGAAGAAGCGACCCGTCGGACCAGCCCTCCCCCAACTTCGTCCACCTCCACAGCCCGTCTGGCTGCCGCTCCTGTTCTTCTTCCTGTCCTGACGCCGTCGGTCGCTCGCCTCGGCAACAGACGGAAAGCAGCAGCAGAGGAGCAGGTGGCCGTCTCCGCCGTCAGCCGCGTCAACCTCCTCTCCTCTTCTTATCCCCGAGCCGCGGAGGCCCCTGCAAGCCCTAGTCCTCCTTCCCCTCCTCTCCGCCGCCATCCCTACCTCTGCCCCCGCCTATGCTCTGACCCTGTCCGCGAGCGTCGGCGAGGACTGCGACGCCACGCCGTCGACTTGATCTTCTGCTGGAGACGGAGAGCGTGCAGGCAGCCCCGACAACCCCCTTCGCGAACTCGAGCAGGAGCTGGACAAGGCGCCGCTGTCCCTCTTCTTCCTGGCCAGGCACCGAACCCAAACCACCGTCGCCGACATCACCTCCGTCCCTCCGCTTCCTCGTTTCCTCCGGGAATCGGCCGAGGTGAGCAACCCCCTCCTGTTCCCCTTCCCTTTTCTCCTCCGCTCGCCCGTCGCCGGATTCTCGCCGCTCTCCCTGAAGCTTCAGCTGCCGTCTTGCTGTCGAGCAGCAGCAGCAGCAGCGTTTCCGCCTCTGATCCTAGACGTGCCCCGCGCGCTGTAGGCCTCCTACGGCGATGCCCCCAACACGGAAAATGTAGCCCTACCATCCCTCTCCGTTTTTCGTTTTGGCGGGTTGCCGGTTTTCTCTAAGGTTTCGTCGCCACCGTCCACCGAAGATCGGACAACCTCATCGGCACTGCTGCTCTGACCCTGTCAGTTTCGTTAGTCTTGCGCATCCTAGAACCTCTGTTCCTCACCAGATCCCGGCCAGCACAGCCCTCCCCCGCAGTTGCGCCCTGAACGAAACTCGTAGCCTGGGTAGCCCTCTTCCTTTTTGGTTTTTGCGGTTGTGCGAAATTCGCAACCTTTTGCTCGCCATCTTCGTTTGAATCTGGGGACAGCTAGCAGATTCTGCAAACGCGAAGTTAAGTTTCGTCAGTCTAACAAACCCCCCCAGACGCTTTTCTAGTTAAGCCCCTAGGCTTCCTTGCACTCGACCCGCAGCCCGCTTGGACCCCACCGTGTCTCCTTGGTTTATGCAAAACCCCACTAACCTCCCTTCAACCCGGGTCCTCCTTTCCTCCCAGCCATCATGCGTGGACCGCAAGATCCTGGCCCCACCTGTAAGCGTCTAGGGTCAGGTTAGCCTGGGTGTTAAACGTTTCAGACTCCGTTTAAATTCAAAACTAACTAAATTTAATTCAAATTCAAACTTCAATTCAGTTTTAAATAACTTTTCAATTGTAAATCCAAATTTAGCAAATGATATATGTTTTGAGATCAGAAAAATGTGAGGATTTCAAATATGCTATTTAAATTACCTTTTGGACTTTTTAAATTCCAAGTTGAATTAAATTACCAAAATGCCACTAGAATTTAAATAAGTAATAACTTTTGATTTATAATTCCAAATTGAACAAATGATATGTCTAAAATGATCAGCTCGACGAGACCTTTCTGTTTATGATATCCATGACTTCAATTGCAGCATGCATCATATAAAAATATAGTGTACAGCAACTATTATGGCAACAAAAATGTGATCCGAAACCCCATTAAAATGTTATTACTTGTCTTCCACACCTCACCATGCCATGCTACCTTATTGCCATGTAAATTGTGCATCATTCATCATGGCATGATTGTTTGCTTGACGCATCTTATTCATATGCTTGTGCTCTATATTCATGTTGGCCTTGTTTGTTTGGTTTTTCTCGGATAGACACTGAGCAGGGGCTATATCAAGAGAACCAGGAGCACTACCCAGATCCGTCCCTCGCTTCAACTGAGTTGCCAGGCAAGCACTTCCACATGCTTGCATACATACAGTACCTATTGCCTCTATCTTATTCTTGCATCATTGAGTCGCGATTGCATTAAATTGAATCCCAAGTATGCATAGCCTTTACTTTTAAACCCCACCAAGCTTGTTCCTCCATCCCATGAGCCATTACTACAGGAGTTGTTTGAGCCATGCGAGTCGTAGAACAGCATGTGTAGGGTATGTGAGAGTCTGTTGGATAACGAGGTACCTAAACAACTTAACCTGAGTAGTAATGGGAGAACTAATGAAAGTGGCACCGGTGAGCAACATCTGCTATTTGGTTTTTCCTGCTCACTTGTGTCCCGTAAGACCCCGAGTACTTGATTCCTGTTCCTTGATTTATCGCTCTATCCACATCCGGGAGGTATATGGGACCCCCCTGAGCCAGAGCTTGATTCCGTCTTATTTCTTGGGGCCACAAACTAGTTTGAGGTTTTATTTACTATCCTGTACTTATGCCATGCTACTTTCTGTATTTAAATTGTGCGAGGAGCACCTTTCTTCATTTAGGTAAGCGGAGTGATTACGCGGTATCGACACCCCGAGTTTTTGGGTTCCCAGTCGCTTACAGCCATTGTCGCAAACCTTGAGTCCGTCTCGGAGCTTGCTTACTTCGTTGTGGGTAGACTCCAAGGGGTGGCCCCCTGAAATATTTCTGAATCCTTTGATTGTTCAGTCGTGAAAGCCTCGTTGGGTTTTGATTTGGTTTTTCCGAGGTTGATCGAGCGTGTGTTGCTATTGGTGCACCCCGGCCGGGTAAAACTTTCTGAAAGCCGTGTCCGCGGTTATGGACGACTTGGAGCACAGTTTCTCGATCATAGACAAGCATAACTAAAGTACCGCTTAATCTGACTAAGTAAATTGACTAGTAAATAGTGCCATACTCATGGAATGGTTAATAAAATTGCCAACGGATGGGGGGGGGGGGTTGTTCGTCCGCTTCCTCGTTGGTAAGCGAGGAGGAGGATGGATCTGATGAAATTACTATTATAACTGTTGTCCTTAATTCACGGACATCCGTCTATCATTGGTTAGGCGGATGGTTAGCGTTTATCTATAGAACTGCTAGGGTTTATCTTTCGCTGCAATTGCGTCACCCAGGTTGTGTCACCTTTAGAGGCATTCAGACTTGCTGAGTACCCTTAGGGTCTCACACGATAAATTATTGGTTCAGATGAATAGGTACCCTCACAGGACAGATACTGGGTGGAAGAAGCTGATGATGTGGGCAACGATCGTTCGGTGTAGAGATTCGAACGGGATCCGTGAGATCGTGGTTGGGATGTGCTTATTTCTATGGCATCTTATGCCGATTTGCTTCTTATCCGTACTCGGACTTGTTTGCCGCTTGCATGATACTCGATGTGTTGTATGAGGAAGTATCCTAAAATATTAGATCTATCTAGGTCATTTGAATCTTGCCGTATGGCGTTGCTATATTTCCTTTCTTTCTAGATGGTATGGCTCTGATGTACTCTTGTATGGTGGCTTGCATACATAATCATTTGTGTATGTATTTGATCCCTTCGCCTGCCGATTACGCTGCCCGTACAGGTCCCGTTGAGATGGTAGTGGTTGGGACGGCCGAAAGGTCTACCCGTGAGTGGCTTTTGGGGCCCCACCGTACTATTTCAACCACTACCGCTCATCCAGGCTTGTATCTAGGAGCGTAATTCACCGAGGTAGTTACAATTGGTATCAGAGCCATCCCGACCTTCGTGGTTTCAATAAGGTCGTTGTCAGTCTAGCAAATATTTTGGTAGTTATGTATACTAGGGAAAAACAAAACGCGAGAGTAGGACTGCTTCCACTTTTCTTCTTACCCTCCCACCCACCCTTTTCTGGTAAGGAAGTGCAACGTTTTCAATCCTCTTCTCAAAATTCAAACTAGGATTCACGTGTTCTGGGTTTCGTAGTACCATAGGTTGTGTGTGTGTGTGTGTGTGTAATCCCTTGTCTATCTGTTGCATCCAAGTTGTTATCTTATCCGCCTTTGGTTATCAACTGTTGGTACATTCCATACCGATGTGCTTTTGCAAACCGACATAATCATCTCCCTCTTTGTATCCGACGCTATCTTGTTTGGGGTGTTCGTTTCCGTAGTTACCAATCTTTAGGTTTAAATGTGAGAAGAAGGGGTTAGGATATGTGTTCCACTTGTTCATGTCTTGGAGTAATGATTTGAGTGCGGGATGTCGCGACCATACCACTACTCTTAGCATTCGCTTTTGTATATTGAATCGGTAGAGTCACTAATCTTGATTCATTAAGTAATTTTATGCATCTATTGGTATTGTAATGCGAAATTTGTGGAAAATTTTTCTTTGATATATTTGTGTACCACACTCCTTTTTCGATCGTGTGCGATATGCTTAATATCTTTTAGGTGCTTTGAACTTTGTTGATATTTTAATATCATCTCGATAAATTGTATCCTTAAATCTTGGTTAATTCCATCTTGGTACTATTTTGGATTATTATCATCTTCCATTATAGTATCGACTTGAGTTTTATATCAATGACAGGATGGCTCCACCACGCATGCCGATGAGGACATACCTCGGAATCGGGCTCACATTGTCAAACATCGCTAATGCTTTGGCAGCAATGCAAAGAACCAAGCCGCTTTGAGGAGAGCGTCGGAAAGCGAGTTTGCTCCACTTCCTCCACCTCCCAAGCGAGGAGACATCAAGAGCTTCCTCAAATTCAACCTCGTCGGTTTGATGTTTCGACCGACCTCGGGCCGGATGAGGGCTGCGTGAGATCTCAAGGTTGCTCGAGGCTGCGATGTTCGAGCAGAGTGGGTCAAGTGTGCTACCCACCTTCAAGGGAGATGCAGCTCTGGTGGGAGAACTACTTGAAGGCAAGATGCACTGGTTTCCGACCTACTTGGGAGAGGTTCACTGCAGCTTTCAAGGAGTTTTGTCGAGATTGTAATGGAAAGGATGAAGGAGGCTTTTCTCAACTCAAGCAGGAAATGATAACGTCAACACCTACATCAGGAACTTCATGAATCTCTCTCGTTATGGTGGTGATGAGGTATCTGATGACAAGAAGAAGCAGAAAAGGTTCAGGCAAGGGCTCAATGCGTCGATCAAGTATGCGATCACACATGCAAGGCCGGCAACTTTCCTGGAACTACAGCACACAGCACTGCAAGAGGAGGCAAGCAGGCAAATGTTTGAGGAGTCCAAGAAACACAACAGGGATGCATCAAGCTCTGCAGTTATGGCAGCTCCTTCTAAGCGGCGTGTCTGGGTTCCTAACACCCCACCGTCGCTCCCGGCTCCACCAAGACCTGCAAGTTACGCGTCAAGGCCACCAAACTTCACCACTGCGGCTCCCAGGGGCTACAACCACCACTACCCTGGAGCGCCTGGCGGAGTCCCTGGCTACTCTGCTCCACGTCCACATGGTGCTTGTTTCACATGTGGAGATCATGGACATCCCAACTGGAACTGTCCGTTGAAGAACAAAGCTCTCTCCACCCCGCCAAGATCTGCAACAAGCTCTCCTTGGTTCGTGCACCACCACCTCGGGCTCTCAACATCAACACCAAGCCGGGTGCGGTTGTTCGTGCTAAGCGGCCAATGCCTCTCAAGCTGAGCTCGCACCTGGAGTTGTGATGGGTATGCTTTCCGTTAACTCAGTCCCTGCACGAGTTCTCTTTGATT
This sequence comes from Avena longiglumis, assembly GCA_030063025.1. NCBI lineage: Eukaryota > Viridiplantae > Streptophyta > Magnoliopsida > Poales > Poaceae > Avena > Avena longiglumis. The sequence continues at coordinate 153,723,113 of CP125977.1, read as the reverse complement.
CTGGTGCATCGCATTCTTTTGTTTCGATGAAGTTTGCAAGTGAGAATGGGTTAGCGTCAGATCCTCTTCCCAAGCGGTTAATGGTTCTTTCTCCTGGAGCAACAATGGCAGCTTCTAAAATCAGTCATGGCAATCAAGTTGAGATTGGTGGTTCTTCATTCTTGGCTTCTTTAATTGTTCTGGGCGATTCTGATATTGATGTCATCTTGGGCATGGATTGGTTAACGGCAAATGCAGCTGTGATTGATTGTGCTGAACGCTCAGTGTCTCTGAAGATTCCTGAAGGCCATATAGTCTTTTCTCCAAGTCTGACTCCTGCTGTCCAGCTCTTCTCCTTGGCAGCTCTGAATGATGAAGCTATGGAAGCTATTCAGAGTGTACCGGTGGTCTGTGAGTTCCCAGATGTCTTTCCTGAAGAGTTGCCGGGTACGCCTCCGGATCGCGAGGTTGAGTTCGTGATTGAGCTTGAACCTGGAACGGCTCCTATCTCCAAGCGGCCTTACAAAATGGGTCCTTCAGTGTTGGCTGAACTCAAACGACAACTTGATGAACAAGAAAAGTTGGGTTTCATTCAACACAGTACTTCTTCTTGGGGTAGCCCAACAATCTTTGTGAAGAAGCGTGACAGAACCGATAGACTCTGTGTTGAGTACCGGGCTCTAAATGCTAAAACCATCAAGAACAAATATCCTCTCCCACGGATAAATGATCTTTTTAATCAGCTAGCAGGAGCTGTGGTGTTCTCTAAGCTGGACTTGAGAAGTGGTTATCACCAAATCAAGATTCGCAAAGAAGATGTGCCCAAAACAGCTTTCGCCACCCACTATGGCCTGTATGAGTACACGGTCATGTCTTTCGGTCTCACCAACGGCACCTGCTACCTTCTCGAGGCTGATGAACTCCGTTTTCATGGAGTACCTTGATAAGTTTGTTGTGGTCTATCTGGATGACATTCTGGTCTATTCTAAGTCCAAGGAAGAGCATGAAGAACATCTGCGGTGTGTCCTAAACAAGCTTCGTGAGAACCGCTTGTATGCAAATTTCTCAAAGTGTGAGTTTTGGCTGCCTGAAGTAACCTATCTTGGACATGTTATCTCTGCCAAGGGCATTGCAGTCAACCCGGAAACCGTGAAGACAATAGTTGAATGGCTTCCTCCTGTTAATGTCAAGGAAGTGCGGAGTTTTCTTGGTTTGGCTAGCTATTGCCGTCGCTTTGTTCAGAATTTCTCGAAGATAGTGAAGCCTCTTACCGATCTCCTCAAGAAAGGCAAGAAGTACCTGTGGACTCCTGCATGTCAAGAAAGTTTTGAGACACTCAAAGAGAAGCTCACTTCCACACCAGTCTTGGTTCCTCCGGATACATCTAAGCCTTTCCAGATATTCTGCGACGCCTCTTTGCAAGGATTGGGTGCGGTCCTTATGCAAGAGAAACAGGTGGTTGCTTATGCCTCTCGTCAGTTGAAGACGCATGAGATCAACTATCCCACACATGACCTCGAGCTAGCAGCAGTTGTCTTTGCTTTGAAGCTATGGAGGCACTACTTGCTTGGCAACCGTTGTGAGATCTTCTCTGATCGCAAGAGTTTGAAGTATATCTTCACACAGCCTGATCTCAACCTTCGGCAGAGAAGATGGATCGAAGCAATCAATGACTTTGATTTGACCATCAACTACACTCCGGGCAAAGCAAATGTCATGGCAGATGCGCTCAGCCGTAAAGCTTATGTCAACAACCTCATGGTGGAAGAGCAACAGCCTCTCTTGTGCGAGGAATTCCGTCGACTCAACACGAAATTGTGGAACAAGGGCATCTCCTGAACCTTCCGGGCTACTCCTCTCTTGGAAGAAAAGATTCGCTCTCGTCGACTTGGTGATCCGCACCAAAAGCTCATCTCTAAACTTGAGCTCCAGTATGAGTCCTTCCACGTGGATGATCAAGGCACGCTTTTCTTTGAACACGGATGTTTGTTCCAAACTACCCGGTCCGAGAGAGCAAGTTCTCAAGGAGGCGCATGATTCGGTTCTTTCTATCCATCCCGCAGCACAAAGATGTACATGGACTTGAAAACACAATCTGGTGGCTGGTTGAAACGGTATTGTGCCAAGTATGTCTCGGAATGTGATGTCTGCCGCAGAGTGAAGGCTGTCCATCAGAAACCATTCGGTCTTCTACAGCCATTGAAACCTCCGGAATGGAAATGGGAGAAAGTAGAGATGGATTTCATCACTGGCTTTCCAAGGTCGCAGAAGGGCAACAATGCAATTTTTGTTGTCATCGACAGGCTTTCTAAAGTGGCTCATTTCTTCCCAGTCAAGGAAACAATTTCTGGAATTCAGTTGGCTGAGCTCTATATCAACAGAATTGTCTCTCTGTATGGGGTTCCACTTGAAATCAGTTCAGACCGTGGGAGCATCTTCACTTCAAAGTTCTGGGAGAGTTTCCAAAAAGCTTTGGGAACAAAGTTGAACTTCAGCACTGCTTACCACCCTCAGTCGCAAGGACAAGTGGAAAGAATCAATCAGATTCTGGAGGATATGCTTCGGGCTTGCGTCATATCGTTTGGCATGAAGTGGGAGGAATGTCTTCCATATGCTGAATTCTCCTACAACAACAACTTCCAGAAGAGTCTAAATATGGCACCATTTGAGGCTCTCTATGGTCGCAAGTGCAGAACTCCTATTGGTTGGTCAGGTGCAGGAGAAAGAATCTGGTTTGGCCCTGACATTGTAACCCAAGCAGAGGAGAAGGTGCATATCATTCTGGAGAACCTGAAGATTGCTCAGAGTCGTCAGAAGAGCAACTATGACAGGAAGCACACGGACATCGTGTATGTTCCTGGTGATCTCGTGTACCTTCGTGTCACTCCCATGAGAGGAACACACCGCTTCGGTATCAAAGGAAAGTTGGCTCCTAGATACATCGGTCCTTTCAAGGTTCGTGGTAGAAGAGAAGAAGTTGCTTATGCCCTGGAGCTCCCGGAAAAACTCAAAGTCCATGATGTTTTCCACATCTCTCAGCTCAAGAAGTGCTTCAAAGATCCTGGCAGGACCGTGGATCATGAGCTAATCGATCTCCAAGAAGACCTGTCTTATCAAGAACACCCCACCAAAATCCTTGAGACCGCAGAAAGAAGGACTCGCAACAAGTCCATCAAGTTCTGCAAGGTGCAGTGGTCACACCATTCTGTTGATGAAGCCACATGGGAGCGTGAAGATGAACTCCATGCCAACCATCCTTCTCTCTTTGTATCTTCTTCTTCTTCCTAGAATCTCGGGGCGAGATTCCTGTTTAGTGGGGGAGAGTTGTAGCATCCCAGTTGTCTAACATCTGTAATGCTACTTGTTCTAGTAATAAAAGGGCCACTTCCTACATATAATTACTGCATCATCATCATATCATGCTCATGTCACCTTGCATTTGGGCATCATATAAAAAACCCCTTCTTGTTTGGTTCTTATCTCATGTGCATTATTAATTATAGTTGCCTCTTGATATTGTATTTGGTTCTTGATATATTGCTAAATGCCCAAGTTGATTTGGGGGCATATCTCTTATTAACTCTACCACCTTTCTTTCACCACCTTATAATTCCACCATCCAACTAAATATGAGCTTGGCATTTATGGGTTTACTTATAGCTCGTGTGGGTTGGGATGGATCCTTCTCTTTTCCACATGTTCTCATCTTGGCATAATTTTGTTTTCACATTATTGATGCATGAGAGCCACATGGCCACCTTTGCATGCCTTGTTAGTGGGACCTTTTCTCCCTAGCTTCCATATGTGTGTTGTTGGGGTTATCATCATGTGGGGATATTTTGTGGGCTTATTAAATATCTAGTGGCATAAACACACTAGCAAGTCCCAAATATATTCCAATGTGATCATCTCCCCATTCACTCCATATGGACCTTTTCCTTCTTTCGGTTCTTTGGGCCTACTCCATCTTGTGAGGATGCAAATACCTAGTGCCATGAGTATTATCTTTGTTACACAAGTATGATCCATGGCATTTCATGTTTTTGCATGGCCCATGCAATTGCCACCTTTTGCATGTCTTTTGGCTTTCTTTGTTTTGTGTGGCTCTCTTTTTCTCTAAACCCTCCTCTTAATCTAAACCCTATCCTTTTCGCTATCCACATCCATGCATGCACATGTGATCATGTGAGTGTGCATAAGTTTAAACCCCACCTTCCTCTCCCTACCTCTTTTCTTTTGATCTTGCTTGGTCTTTATTTGGAGCATGCATGATTCAAAGCAAACCTTACCCACCTCTCTTTCTTATCAACTATCCTAGTCCTCTCTATATCTAGCCCCATGCCCCATAACCATCCTAGCTAAAAACCCTAAACCACACCTATTCTATCACAACCAAGGTGCCCCCCTCTTTCTCTCCTCTTAGTCAGCCCCCCCTCTATCCAAAACCTCCTGGTAAAAATGCTCCAAATATTTTGAAATTACAAAACTAGTTCAAAAATTGAAATAGAATCAATTAACAAACAAATGTCTAAAGACAAATAAATAAAAGAGGAGAGACCATACCTGGAGCACCGCAGCAGCCCAACAAGAAGAAGCAGCCCGTCAGACCAGCCCTCCCTCGGCCCAACTCTGGCCCACTGCCCGTCGCCGTCGCTCCCCTTCTTCTTCCGTCTGGCCGTCGGTCGCCCTCGGCAATAGCGGAAGCAGCAGCAGAGGAGCGGTGGCGTCTCCGCCCGTCAGCGTCAACCTCCTCTCCTCTTCTTATCCCGAGCATGGAGGCCCTGCAAGCCCTAGTCCTCCTTCCCCTCCTCTCCGCCGCCATCCCTACCTCTGCCCCCGCCTATGCTCTGACCCTGTCTGCGAGCGTCGGTGAGGACTGCGACGCCACGCCGTCGACTTGATCTTCTGCTGGAGACGGAGAGCGTGCAGACAGCCCCGACAACCCCCTTCGCGAACTCGAGCAGGAGGTGGACAAGGCGCCGCTGTCCCTCTTCTTCCTGGCCAGGCACCGAACCTAAACCACCATCGCCGACATCACCTCCGTCCCTCCGCTTCCTCGTTTCCTCCGGGAATCGGCCGAGGTGAGCAACCCCCTCCTGTTCCCCTTTCCTTTTCTCCTCCTCTCTGCTTCGTGTCGCCGGATTCTACCGCCGCTCTCCCGCGCAGCTTCGCCGTGCCGCTCGCCGCGCGCGTCAGGGAGCAGCAGCAGCAGCGTTTCCGCCTCTGATCCTAGACATGCCCCGCGCGCTGTAGGCCTCCTACGGCGATGCCCCCAACACGGAAAATGTAGCCCTACCATCCCTCTCCGTTTTTCGTTTTGGCGGGTTGCCGGTTTTCTCTAAGGTTTCGTCGCCACCGTCCACCGAAGATCGGACAACCTCATCGGCACTGCTGCTCCGACCCTGTCAGTTTCGTTAGTCTCGCGCATCCTAGAACCTCTGTTCCTCACCAGATCCCGGCCAGCACAGCCCTCCCCCGCAGTTGCGCCCTGAACGAAACTCGTAGCCTGGGTAGCCCTCTTCCTTTTTGGTTTTTGCAGTTGTGCGAAATTCGCAACCTTTTGCTCGCCATCTTCGTTTGAATCTGGGGACAGCTAGCAGATTCTGCAAACGCGAAGTTCAGTTTCGTCAGTCTAACAAACCCCCCCCCCAGACGCTTTTCTAGTTAAGCCCCTAGGCTTCCTTGCACTCGACCCGCAGCCCCGCCAGACCCCACCGTCAGTCTCCTTGCCGTTTTATGCAAAACCCCCCAGCTAACCTCCCCTTCAACCCGCGGTCCTCCTTTCCTCCCAGCCACTGGCGCGTGGACCGCAAGATCCTGGCCCCACCTGTAAGCGTCTAGGGTCAGGTTAGCCTGGGTGTTAAACGTTTCAGACTCTGTTTAAATTCAAAACTAACTAAATTTAATTCAAATTCAAACTTCAATTCAGTTTTAAATAACTTTTCAATTGTAAATCCAAATTTAGCAAATGATATATGTTTTGAGATCAGAAAAATGTGAGGATTTCAAATATGCTATTTAAATTACCTTTTGGACTTTTTAAATTCCAAGTTGAATTAAATTACCAAAATGCCACTAGAATTTAAATAAGTAATAACTTTTGATTTATAATTCCAAATTGAACAAATGATATGTCTAAAATGATCAGCTCGACGAGACCTTTCTGTTTATGCTATCCATGACTTCAATTGCAGCATGCATCATATAAAAATATAGTGTACAGCAACTATTATGGCAACAAAATGTGATCCGAAACCCCATTAAAATGTTATTACTTGTCTTCCACACCTCACCATGCCATGCTACCTTATTGCCATGTAAATTGTGCATCATTCATCATGGCATGATTGTTTGCTTGACGTATCTTATTCATATGCTTGTGCTCTATATTCATGTTGGCCTTGTTTGTTTGGTTTTTCTCGGATAGACACTGAGCAGGGGTTATATCAAGAGAACCAGGAGCACTACCCAGATCCGTCCCTCGCTTCAACTGAGTTGCCAGGCAAGCACTTCCACATGCTTGCATACATACAGTACCTATTGCCTCTATCTTATTCTTGCATCATTGAGTCGCGATTGCATTAAATTGAATCCCAAGTATGCATAGCCTTTACTTTTAAACCCCACCAAGCTTGTTCCTCCATCCCATGAGCCATTACTACAGGAGTTGTTTGAGCCATGCGAGTCATAGACAGCATGCGTAGGGTATGTGAGAGTCTGTTGGATAACGAGGTACCTAAACAACTTAACCTGAGTAGTAATGGGAGAACTAATGAAAGTGGCACCGGTGAGCAACATCTGCTATTTGGTTTTCCTGCTCACTTGTGTCCCGTAAGACCCCGAGTACTTGATTCCTGTTCCTTGATTTATCGCGCTATCCACATCCGGGAGGTATATGGGACCCCCCTGAGCCAGAGCTTGATTCCGTCTTATTTCTTGGGGCCACAAACTAGTTTGAGGTTTTATTTACTATCCTGTACTTATGCCATGCTACTTCTGTATTTAAATTGTGCAGGAGCACACTCTTGTTTAGGTAAGCGGAGTGATTACGTGTATCGACACCCGAGTTTTCGGGTTCCCGATCGCTCTGACCATTGTCGCAAACCTTGAGTCCGTCTGAGCTTGCTTGCCGTTCTTGGTAGACTCCAAGGGTGGCCCCTGAAATATTTCTGAATCCTGTGATTGTTCAGTCGTGAAAGCCTCGTTGGGTTTTGATTTGGTTTTTCCGAGGTTGATCGAGCGTGTGTTGCTATTGGTGCACCCCGGCCGGGTAAAACTTTCTGAAAGCCGTGTCCGCGGTTATGGACGACTTGGAGCACAGTTTCTCGATCATAGACAAGCATAACTAAAGTATCGCTTAATCTGACTAAGTAAATTGACTAGTAAATAGTGCCATACTCATGGAATGGTTAATAAAATTGCCAACGGATGGGGGGGTTGTTCGTCCGCTTCCTCGTTGGTAAGCGAGGAGGAGGATGGATCTGATGAAATTACTATTATAACTGTTGTCCTTAATTCACGGACATCCGTCTATCATTGGTTAGGCGGATGGTTTGCGTTTATCTGTAGAACTGCTAGGGTTTATCTTTCGCTGCAATTACGTCACCCAGGTTGTGTCCCCTTTAGAGGCATTAAGACTTGCTGAGTACCCTTAGGGTCTCACACGATAAATTATTGGTTCAGATGAACAGGTACCCTCACAGGACGGATACTGGGTGGAAGAAGCTGATGATGTGGGCAACGATCGTTCGGTGTAGAGATTCCGGGAACGGGGATCCGTGAGATCTGTGGTTGGGATGTGCTTATTTCTATGGCATCTTATGCCGATTTGCTTCTTATCCGTACTCGGACTTATTTGCCGCTTCCGCATGATACTCTGATGTGTGTTGTATGAGGAAGTATCCTAAAATATTAGATCTATCTAGGTCATTTGAATCTTGCCGTATGGCGTTGCTATATTTCCTTTCTTTCTAGATGCTGTGGCTCTGATGTACTCTTGTATGGTGGCTTGCATACATACTCATTTGTGTATGTATTTGATCCCTTCGCCTGCCGATTACGCCGCCCGTACAGGTCCCGTTGAGATGGTAGTGGTTGGGACGGCCGAAAGGTCTACCCGTGAGTGGCTTTTGGGGCCCCACCGTACTATTTCAACCACTACCGCTCATCCAGGCTTGTATCTAGGAGCGTAATTCACCGAGGTAGTTACAAGGAGGCCACCGCCTCGCCCGCGCGCTCATCATCGTCCTCGTCTTAGAGGTGAGCCTTCTCCCCTCTCTCCCTCTCTCCCTCTCTCCCCTCTCCACTTCTCTCCCTATCTCCACGGGTTAGGGTTCATGGTCTCCAGCAGTAGCATGGTTCATCTCTGTTTACAGTAGCAAGATCTCTGTGTTGTTCATGGTCTCCAGCAGTAGCAAGATCCTTGCAGTAGCTTGGATTGCCCAATTTGTAGTAGCTTGGATTGCCCAATTTGAAGTAGCTTGGATTGCCCAATTTGCAGTAGCAAGATCCTTGCAGTAGCTTGGATTACAATAGCAAGATCCTTCTGTTTATTATGTAGCAAGATACTATGTAGCAAGATCCTTCTGTTTACTATGTAGCAAAATATACTCTACTAGTTATTGGTCATGGTAAATAATTTGGCCCGTATTTCGATGGTTTCCAATTTTTTTGGATTGCCCATGCCCCTTTGACTGGTGTAATTTTCTTGCCTAAATGGCAAAATTGTAAGCAAGCAAAATCCTGTATAGCCAAATTGTTGGTAAGGTTGATTGTCTAGAGACTAGAGTGCATAGCAAGAAACTTCTTTGCATCCTCCTTTCCAATCATTTTGTGTACTGGTTTTGTTGCAAGTTGTCACCAATTAATTGAAACTATGTTGGTTACTGCCAATGTGAAGCTGGTCGGTTTCAATCTTGTTACTGTCAAAATGAACCTTGTTGGTTGCTGTGTTGTTGTGTTGATAGTGAGGTTGATGTGTTGCTGTGTTGATAGTCAGATTAGGGCTATTGAGGTTGCTGTGTTGATAGTGAGGTTGAATGTTAGACCATGATTGAAAATGTTTCCATCTTTTTAAGACACTGACTAGCTAGGTTCAGATTAGGGCTAGTGTTGTGTAGAACAAGTTGCTATTGTGGTTCATGTCTTGCTTAAGGAAAGAAACAGAACAAGTTGGCAAACTATTGCACTAGGGAGAGAAAACAGAAAGGAATTCCAATGTACTGATTTTTATTGCTTTATACATAAGATAAAAACCTGAACATCTGAACTCCATTGCATTTACATAAGATAACTAATGGTTGTTACTGGAATGATGATATCCAGGCATGTATCTTTGTCTCCCTCTCTTTGGGAGTTTAAACTTTATCCCATGCCACAAGGCATTGAGCCCCAGATTAGCATGTCTCTTCATGTGTACAAAAGAAAAACTGATTATGTTGTTGTCACATGATTTAGAATCTGTTAATTTTTTTCTGAAATTTTAGAATCTGCTGAATTTTCTAGAAGCTTTGTCCATTTAGAATCTTCTGAACTTTTGGTAATATCTTCTTTCATTTAGGACTCATAATCTGCCCATATCTTCACTGTGTAATCTATCACAATTATTTTGTATTTCTTTACAAGAATATATTTGTTCTTACATAAGAATTGTCAGGAATGCGACATTGTATTTGTTGCTTCATGTGGAGAGACCAGATAGATAGGTCTTCTCCAGGGTCCAGATAAGTAGCAATCTAGTTTTTAGTTTCTGCTGTCAATTGCTGCTGTTAGTTGCTGCTGTCAATTTGTGCTTCTAAGTTATATGTTGTAGGATTGCAGCAAATGACAGCAAGCATTAAAGTGCAATTGGTTATGAAGCACTTGAAATTGTTCTTGTGCTTGTATATGAAGCACTTTATTATGTGTGTATGCAGGTTCTTGTATGAAATGAATCACGATTTTTGCCGGAATGTTGATTAACTTCCGTTTCAGCAGAAATCGGGCACTCCTAGTTTAAGAAAATTAGCAAAGGTCATGCCGGATTTTTCCGTGCATTTAACCAATTATTTGTTTTTTATTAGTGAAAAGGTGTGTGACAACGACGAGGCTGGATGTTCTAAGCGCATCAGCGCTGAAGGAGAACTCAGACCTCCGAATAAACAATTGACATTCTAGGAGGCGGCCCAGCGGCTAGAAGACGATGAAGAATACCATCCTTGGAGAGCGAGGATGATGAGATGGAAGACGCGGAGGAAGAAGCCGATGGAACGGCGGACGATGAAACCACTGATGGCGGCGAGGTCACAAGGAGTGGTAGCAATCCTCCTAAGAAGAAGAAGAAGCCGAAGGACCGGCGCCCAAACACGGTCGACACGGTCAGGGAGGAAATTACCGAAGTGAGCCCATCAGGGGTTCCTTTGGAGCCCGACCTTGTCGTCAAAGGGTACAGTGGGAAAGTGGCGGCGATCACCTGGACAACCATCTCGATCAACACCGAGAATCTCTGGCATAAACATAATGGACACTTGCGCACACTCCTCTTCGAGAATCTGCACGCAAGATACAAGTTCCCCGCTAAGTATCAGAACACAAATTATCATGGGAACGAAGTAAACAAATCCGCCCTCACAAAGATGAGCACCGCCCTGGCCAGCTGGAGAACCCGGATAAAGAAGATCTATAAAGAAGGCAAAAGTCTCGAGGAGATCCAGAAGATTGACCCGCAGATCACCGAAGATCAGTTCCGGGAGTTCAAGGAGAGGTGTGAATACGAAAGAGCCCTGGCCAATAGTAATCGGGGAAAGGTGCTGCAGACGATGAATATAGGTCATCACCATCTCGGATCTGGTGGATACAGAACCGCGGAGGCCAAATGGAATAAGGAGGACGGAGATTATAGATCCAAGGGGATAGAAAACCCCTTTGCTAAATTCGAACCAGGGCAGGTTCGAAACTTCATCAGGGCCCGTTACCATGTGGACCCAAAAACCAAACAACTCACCGCGGATCCTGCGGTGAAGGAATTCGAGGAAATTGTGGTAAGTATAATCTAATTATCGCGGATCAACTCGATTGCAATCTAATGATTCACTGTTACTTCTTCTGCAGGAGGAGGAAATTATTGCAAGTCATGGATCCCAGGGTTCCTCATCCTGAAGTCGACGGCGTAACCGTGGGATAACCCTTTTAACAGGCGATGAACCGGGCCAAGAAAATAGAGCGATTCTGAAGAAGCCGTCGGTCTCGGCCGCCTCGGGTAAGAATTGGGTGGATCATTTTGGTCCACCGCCGAGACGCATGTGGCACCGTCGGGAAGGAGCGAGGAGGAAAACCGCGAGGTTCAAGAACTTAAGGCACAAGTGGTGCGGATCCCGGATCGTCCAAGACAACTGGCAATCACCCTCACATCCTTCCCGCCTACCTTGGTGGAGTCAATAGCGAATGGAGTGCGGTGGTCGAGTAGGGCCGATTCCAAGCATGGTCGGACCACTCGAACAACGCGGCGCCGACGAATCGGGCAAACTACGTGTTCGTGACTCCGCCCGCTAGCACCGCACCACAAGTGTTGGTGACTCCCCATCATCAACGCGGCGGAGTACATGTTGGTGCCCCCCTGCCATCGTCGCGGCGGCACCGGAGCTCCAAGCACCCGTCAGTAGGGAGAATACTCCGGCGGCCAGCACCGCGCCATCAAGCAGCCCTTCCGTCTCTTGCACGCCCGCCGCCGTATGCGGTGCGTTGACATTAGCCGATCTCGACGCCATCACGGTAAACAAATTGCTTTAATTACCGCCTTTCATGCCATCTATTACTCTTATGGCATCTCTAACGACGTCGTACATGTTTTCTGCAGACGGATGTTCCTTGCACTCTCTTATGCTACGTGAACAACGAGCTGAGGGATGTTGCCAAGGGTACCATAATTCAACCCTTGCAGCGCATGTTCCACTCAAGGCCGATGTCAGATAGCGTGCACAGGGTTAAAATTAGTCGGGTGCTAAGGGGCTGCGACGACCTGGAACCTCCCATTCAACCCCTAGGAGCGTATGAAGAAGAGTCGTCTATCCTCAGAACTTGCTTCGGCTTATTCTTGCTATGGCCAAAGAGCATGATCCATTTGGGGACGGCGGGGGCCATCACGCCACAGACCACAGCACCGCCTGTCGTGCCAGCGACAAGCGGTGGCAAGGCCCCCTTACCGCCCTCGCCGTCACCTCCACGCGGTGGGTCGGATGATCATGTTGATCATATGCACATGGCGCATTATCCGGCCGAGGACGACGAAGACTGGAATGATCACTTCTTCAGCACTCAGTTTGGCAACGAAGAAGACCTAGCTGGTGGCCCCACAGAGAAAGCCACTATCACCAAGCGTCTGTTTGGTTCTCAGGAGATGCCTCCAGCTTGCGCCTTTACAGAGCCAGATGATACAACCAACCGGCCCTTTATTCTAAGCCCTGACACACTACATAGGGCGGCCAGTGCTCAGATTGCGGTGCCTGCCCGCTCTCCAAAAGGAAAAAGGGCAGGAAAATAAAATCTAGCAGCTCGAGCCAGCCGGTGGCGTCAACAACTGCGAATCCGATCAGGTTTCGGACGCCACCAAGACCGAGGGTATTATGTGGAGGATTCATGTGGCGGGTGAGCCCATGCTACCTAAGAATTTGCGAGCTCGCGATTCGAACTGCAGAGTGTGCACGACGGCGAGCTCACGATATAGACGCCTTCTATCGGAGAAAGATCCCTCGCACCCGGTATTCGTGGTTAAGGTGCCACCAGGCTTGGGCTTCGTCGACAATGCCCCTGCGGATCTGTTCTTCCTGCGGTTCGACGACATCTTCAATATGTTCCACCTATACCCGCTGCACTATACCATGGTCCGTCTCTTTTCTCTCAGCCTGGCCATGCAGATCATTAGAGAGAACACACCGGGCATCGCTATAGTGGACCCCTACTACATGCGTGACGGCTGCTTGGGTTCCCCCGCCGAACGACGTATCGTGGCCTCGTACCTAAAAAGAATCTTCGTGGCGAACAAGACAAAGGAATACATTCTCGTGCCTTACTTTCCCGAGTAAGTCGTTATTCACTCGCCACCGTCGATTGGCTTTATTAGATCATCATCATTCTTTTTCCAACACATTCCATTTGAATTTTTGCGAGAGATGAACACTGCGCTCATCTCCTTATCGCCAAGCATTCCCGCGTATTTCGACTCGGGAGTCTAGAAAATAAGAAAAACTACGACAAGATCAAGGAAGTTACGGATGATGCTCTCCTTGGCTTTGCCTCGACGGAGGCACCACCTTCGTGCGTCTGAAGGTCAAGTTCGCAGCATGTCTTCATCCACGTAATGGAGTTCCCTGCGTGAAGCGGTAGGAAAAGAAGAATGAATCCTACTACGCACTCCATCACATGAGGGCGTTCCTACTTGACCAGCAGAATTCTACGCTGCCAGATCATCTCAAACAGTGGGCCGAAGCAAAGGCCAAGATCAATGATTCGGATATTAGAAAAGAGATGTATCGCATCCAGCAGCAGTTTGGGGCAATCATCTTTTGTGATGTCATGACTTCAGGGGGGATCTTCTACGGAGGAAATATCCCGAATAACCGTGACATAGAAGATCGCCTAGAGATGCAGGGTGACTATAGGAAGTTCATGACGAGACAAGGCGTCCTCCCGTTCCCTAAGCGGAGCCAGAAGGCTTGATGTTGGCCTAGTAGTAGTTACAAACTATAGATGACCTTTGTGTGTGTGTGTGGACAAGTGTACTTATCTTATTAGGTTTATGAATCATCGCTTACTTATTTTGCTTATTATTATTATATATCAATCAATGTTTGGTTTTTTTGCTTACTCTTTGGTCCTTTGCTCACTTTGGTCCTTGTTTTTTTCCTTACTCTTTTTTCGAGAATAATGCCGATGATTGAAATGTCGTGGCACACTATATATGTGAATGTGCTGCGACGGGATTGTGAGCCCTGTGATATGCACAAGTCCAGGTCTTGTGCATCCTACTTGGCTCACCATTCCATCGTAGCATATTCCTGTGTCCAACGACCTATGTATATATATGAGGCATTCTTTTCGAGTTATTTTTGTCTTTTTCAAGAATAATGCCTGTGATTGAAATGTCGTGGCACAATATATATGTGAATGTGCTACGACAGGATAGTTAGCCTTGTGATATGCACAAGTCCAGGAATTGTGCATCCTACTTGGCTGACTGTTCCGTCGTAGCATATTCCTGTGTCCAACGACCTATGTATATATATGAGGCATTCTTTTCGAGTTATTTTTGTGTTTTTCGAGAATAATGCCGATGATTGAAATGTCGTGGCACACTATATATGTGAATGTGCTATGATGGGATTGTGAGCCTTGTGATATGCATAAGTCCAGGTCTTATGCATCCTACTTGTCTCACGGTTCCATCATAGCATATTCCTGTGTCCAACGACCTATGTATATATATGAGGCATTCTTTTCGAGTTATTTTTGTCTTTTTCGAGAATATGCCGATGATTGAAATGTCATAGAACAATATATATGTGAATGTGCTATGGCAGGATAGTTAGCCTTGTGATATGCACAAGTCCAGGAATTGTGCATCCTACTTGGCTAACCGTTCCGTCATAGCATATTCCTGTGTCCAACGACCTAGCTAGTTATATATGAGGCATTCTTTTCGAGCTACTTTGGTCTTTTTCGAGAATAATGCCGATGATTGAAATGTCGTGGCACACTATATATGTGAATGTGCTACGATGGGATTGTACGCCTTGTGCTATGCACAAGTCTAGGTGTTGTGCATCCTACTTGGCGTACGGTTCCATCGTAGCATATTCCTGTGTCCAACGACCTATGTATATATATGAGGCATGCTTTTGAGTTACTTTGGTCTTTTTGAGAATAATGCCGATGATTGAAATGTCGTGGCACACTATATGTGAATGTCTTGATGAGATTGTTCGCCTTGTGCTATGCACAGTCCAGTGTTGTGCATCCTACTTGGCGAGCAGTTCCATCGTAGCATATTCACGTGTCGAACAACCTAGTTATATATGAGGCAAGCTTTTGAGTTTGGCCTTTTGATTTAGGAGTACTTTCTATAAGTGTATCTTCATATGCGACTTTAATTATATATGTTTTTTTCAATCACCGGTTAATTATTATTGTCAACTTATAGATGACGTGGTACGTCGTGTACAAGGGACGGGTTCCCGGAGTCTACGATGATTGGGAAAACTGCCGGAGACAGGTGCACCGTTTCAGCGGCAATAGCTACAAAGGGTACAACACTATGGCGGAGGCGGAAGCTAGATACACGCGCTATCTAGCGGGAGTTAGGACAAGGAACCGGATGAAGACCTACACCTTCGTCGCGGCGGTGATCATCCTTATCTTCTTTGGTTGTTTATCCTGCGTTTGTGTCTAGCTAGTTTAGATGTCTAGGCGAGCTTCCGAGCTCTAACTTGTTCGATCGACACATGTATTTGCATGTCACCAACTAATACTTTGTAACTTGATCGAAACAATGTAACTTATACTATGTATTCATGTATGAGACTTATCTATATGTATTTGTTTCAATCTTGTTTTTCATATTGTGTATTTATATATATAATTGTATATCTTGTATCTGTGTGTGTATATCTACTGTAATATTGTATATAATCTGTATTGTATATAATCTGGCTCGGAAATTAAAAAAAAACAAAAAACACATCTGTGACGCACATGATCTACCTTCTGTGGCGCACTACACCTAAAGCGCACTATAGAAGCTTAGTGGCGCACTAGGAAGTGCGCCACAGAAGATCCTAGGCGTAGCGCACCTGCCCACACATCTGTGGCGCACTAGCAGGTGCGCTACGCCTATCTCTACACAACCGTTACTATTACGTATTCCACTGCTTGAAGTTGAATTAAGAACTGGATCATGAGATCTCTATTTGTGTAAGAACTTATGTATCGTTTGTAATGGATGATGTACTATGGTATCCAATTCTGTTATGTCTCGCAAAAATGGTAATCCTGGGATTGTGATGTATGGCATAACAGGCATCTAGGATTGAAAAATCCGGGTGTTGACATCTAGCCTCACTGTAAGCTTGCCATTGCCATGAATGGTGAACAAGCCGAGCCCACCTCACCGTCCAACTTGGTCGCCGCCGCAGCAGACCGTCTCCCCCTCTCTCGCCATGTCTGGGAGTTAGCCAGCACCTCACCGCCGCCCACTGTCCCCTCCCCGAGCCAAGCCCGGCTGTGGACCACCCAGAATAGCCCGTGCCCAGTGCCACTGCGACATGCCGAGCACGCCCCAGAGCACCGCACCTGGCACGCGTGCACACGCCGCCCCTCGACCGCAGCCCGTGCCCACCGCTTCGCCATGACCCAGGGAGCACGCCAGACATCCCCGTTCGCCGTCCAACGCCTCACAGCCACCGCTCGCCGTCGAAGACGCCGCCTTTGCCGCTCAGAGCGCCAGCCTTGCCCGACCGATTACCACCACCCCTAGGCCCGCATTTCAGTTCTAGAGCATCGCCAGGAGACCGCGCGTCGATCGCCACCCTCATCCACGCCTCTAGTAGCCCGTAGTCATGTCGCCACCGTCACCTGCCCATCCCTCTCGGTCTCGCCGTCGAGCCTATAAAAGGAGGCCACCCCCAGCCGTTTGCAGCACACCAATCGACTCCCCTCACCTCACTGATCGTCCCACACCTCTAGCCGGAGCACGGGGAGCAGCAGCTCGCCGGAATTGCACCGGAGCAGGCCGCCTCTGGAGGAGAAGGGCGCTGCTGATTGCGACCACCCCCGGAGCAGCCTTGACCATCCCTGAGCTCGCCGTCGACCACTCGTTCGTTTGCCCGCCTTACTGTCGTTGCTGGAGCCCTGCTACGCCCCCTATGCACCCCCACTGAGCCGCTAGGGTTCGAGCTCGCCGGTGACAGATTCGTCGTCGACGACGAACCCGAGCCGTTGATCTCCACTCTAATCCAACGACCCACACAACCCGTGCCCGCTCAGCGTTATGGCTAGTTGGTAGACCCCTGTCACTGAGCCCCATTGTGAGTGACACTGGGCCGGCCCATTAGCATCTCCCGCGCAACCCAACCGTTTGAATTTAGATTTTTCCATTTTAATTCAAACACAGTTCTGTACATAGATTCAAAATTCAACCCATCTCGATTCAGTGAACCAAAATGCATGAAACCAATTTTTTTTGGGAAAGGTACTGAAATGCTTAATCAAAGCCCGTTGGATTCAAATCATTTGGATCTGTAGATCAACCTTGGTAAAAATAACCAAGTCAGAAGCTTTTCTGCATTCAAACATTTTTCAAAATTCAACCATAAGAGCTTTTGAGTTGATTCCAACTCTCAAAAATTACATTTGATCATATCTTTCAGAATATATAAAAACATATGGGTTTGCTTACAGAAATAATGTTCAAGTAATAAAAGAATGCCACATAGACATTTCTAGTCACTTTATTTATTTAAAATAAAAAGGTTAAACCTTATTAAATTGTGACACCACTTTAAATCATATTCCCATGGACTGAATTATATGGTGATGACATGTGTCAACATGATCCCATGTTTGAGTTGGAGAATATTAAATCTTAAGTAGTTTTTCAATGAGGATAAATTACTTTTCTCAAATTAAAATGAATAAGACAAATGCTTTAATCCTTGTGATGCTAGTGATGATGCTAGATCATCTATAGTGCATCTTTGTGTGATGATTGAAAATAGTTAAGTATTGTTTGGTGATTGTGTACCTCATATTTATTTATAGACGCTAGTACCGACCAAGGATACGAGGAGGAAGGAGGATACTACGAAGAAGAAACCGAGGAGAACTTCAACCACTGTTCTGCACAAGGCAAGCCTTACTAACCAAGTTGACCTATGCAAGCTAACACTTGCAACCTAGCAAGCTTATACCACTCTATAAACCATCCTAGTTTTACTTACAAGCATTATACTTTATTTATTTACCAAAGCTTTCTCTTCGAGTTTACTTAAGTGACTTGTAGATTCTAGAAAGATAATTGAAGGTTGCATAAAGAGCATTAAATTTGGCCTAAGTAGATAATCTTGATGTCATCCTAAGGCATGAGATTGAACTTAACTAATCTCCACTTGCTTACCGCCACTCATTAGTACTTACCCTCACTTGTAGATGCTAGTGCTAAGCATAAAACTTGATCAACTTTAGATGGGAATACTTGGTGAAAATGGTTATGCAAACCTTAGAATGATGAGTCATTCTACTGAAATGTTTTGACATGTGTTCTCGAACACCAGATGATTTTGATGATGAAAATATTGAGGCACGGGCCTTACCCCTTGATAAAACTTATGGTTTTCTGGATGCGATACCATTATCGTATAACCATAATACCTGAAAATTTGGTAGGGCTTGACTGGAAATTTATATACCTTAGTATGGGTTCCCTCACGGCCAAGGTCTGAGCTGAGGCTACCTTGTGAAGATTGTCCACCTGTGCAGTACCCAAGATGACAGTTGGTCATGGTTGGGAGGCCAAACTCACAGGAGAGGTGCCTATACTAGGGCGTGTAACTAAAAGGTTAGGATTGTGAAAGGGTAATTGCCCCTATGTGTGGTTTTGGTGATTAATGACAATCCCTATGAACTAATGTTTTCATTGAGTTTTATATGAAGGAATATTCCATAGGTCATGCTTATAGTACATGTGTTGGTTTCAAGTATAGATGCCATGAAGATGAAGATATACCTTGACCTTGAGTATTGGCATCAAAATCATCGAGTTGAAGAGAAGAATATGACATGATCAAGATCTTGAGAGTGTGATCTCAATAGAAGAATTCAAGATATGGATCTAAGTCGGTGTCATGATAGCCTCATTAGTTGAGCTATGGTTGACTAAGATTTAGAGCATGTAATCAAATGAAGAGTTCCTTATGTACCTCAAGATATTAAGATGGAGCACGAGAAGATACTTGGTTGACCAATACAAAGAGTGAAGAGTGATTTCAAGTTGGTCAACACATGAAGCATAAAGAATGTACCACATGGTATTGTGGTATGGTAAGCCTTGTCAATTATGCATCATGAACTAACCCATTATATATTTGCCTTTGCGTTTTCTATATGGGACAGGTATCTTTCCATGGTGATGCTTCAAAAATGAAGATATTATATAGCCCATGACAGGATGACATCAAGTGGTGATCGTCATCAAGGTTGAGAAGGGAAAGTTCAAGATAAGCATCTCAAGAAGATCATTTTCTTGAAGCTTGCCGTCCATATTGGTGATAAATGGACATGTGAATACATGTATTAATGAAGCTATCCAATAGTGGTGTATGGGGAGCAAATTAGTAGTCTTCACGAAGCAACAATGATGAAGTGTTGCATTCCGGCTTGGGTGGAGCTTGAAGCATTGTCATCAAGATCAAGCGGTATGCGCAAGGCAAAGGTATGGCCTTGCTAGGTTTTTCTTTTAACGTTCTCAAGGTGGTTGTTGGGAGACCGGGTTATAGGATAGATAGCCGCACTATCAAGAGGGGCTTTCGGTTGTGTAACTTGATCACATCGTCATAGGGAGCTCAATCCTTTGCATACTTTGCATCTTCCTATTTTTTTTGCTTCTTGGTGTTTCTCCATGTAAGGTTCTTGAGCTTGTTGCTAGATCTTCAACAAGCCCAATTTCATCGAAAACGGAATTCGTATGCATCTTCTATGGCGTTTTCGAGTTTGAAGGTTTTATCGGTTCTTATTTAGGGAGGCTTATTACCTTTCTTCATTTGTTTCTATCCTCCTTTGTTGGGCTATGATGTTTCTATGCACAATCTTGTAGAGCTTGTTTTCCTCGTCAAAACAAGCCCAAGATCATCGAAACCGGAGTCCGGATGCAAAAGTTATTGCGTTTTTCGTGAAGCCTGTTTCATCCCGGTTGTGGATTCGGTTCAACCGGCTCCCAGACCGGGTGGTCCGGTGCCAGGATCGGAAAACCGGATCTTAAACAGGGTTTTTCGGTTTTTCTATACCGATTCTATCCGAGACTATGTACTGACCCTAATTCCGGTTTTAAGTTCGGTTTTCCGGTCCAGGAACCGGACTGGAGCCGGTCCAACCGAACTTTCAACCGAGTTCGCACAGATTTCTCCTAACGGCCATATTTGCTTTCCACTATAAAAGGGGGTTCTTCCCCCAACATTTTAGAGTGTTATTGACCACAAAATTGACCTCCATTGTTGAACCTCTTGAGCGTGCTTCCTCTCCCTTCCCTCCTATGATTCTTGCATCTTTTTGAGGGCTTTGGAAGAAGAGATCTAGATCTACAATCCCCACCAACCAATTCCTCCTCTAAGTTAGGGGAACCCATTGGATCTAGATCTTGGAGTCATTGGTTGACTTCCACCATTGTTCTTCCTCTCTAATTCCTCCCTAGCACGTGTTGCTTTGGTGGGATTTGAGAGTGAAGGATTTGAGCACCCTTGGTGGTCTTGATTTGCATTCTTGCATAAGTGTTGAGCTCTCCATTACGATTTATTCGAGTGAGAGACCGTGAGCTTGTTACTCTTGGAGGGTGACCTCCTAGTTAGCTTGGCGGTTTGTGCCACGGTGTCCTCTTCGTGGAAGATTGTGAAGAGACCCGGGCTTCTCCTTCGTGGAGCTTGTGAAGTGGTTGTGGAGCTTGCCATCTCCGGAGTGGAGGAAAAGATAGCCATAAGGAAAGGGCCTATTCCTTCGTGGGATAGACTTGGAGAAGAAGGTGAGACATTTTGGAATTGGGAAATCCTTCGTGGAATCCCACACCTCTCCAATGTGATGTACCTTACTTGTAAGGGAACACGGAAATACATCTTCATCTCCGCGTGCCTCGGTTATCTCTATACCCGAGCTTATTTTCCTTGTGATAGCCATCGAGCTTGAAGTAATTATATCTTGCCTATCACTTGTGGTATATTTATCGTGTGCTATTGCTTAGCTTGATTTGTTGTTGGTGCACTTAGTTGAGCCTAGTGTATTTAGGTTTTGTGCTTGTAAAATAAACGTTAGTTTAATTCCGCATTCTATCAAGCCAAAACCGTAATAGTTTTGAAATTGCCTATTCACCCCCTCTAGGGGACATCTCTATCCTTTCAATTGGTATCAGAGCAAGGTCTCTCCTTTTTTAGGCTTCACCGCCTAGAGTGTAAAGATGTTGGCTAGTAGTATAGTGCACAATGACACAATTATCTTTGATGGCACAAATTTGTTGGGAATATGCCCTAGAGGCAATCATGTATGATGAGATTTCCCATTGTATTCATAAAGTTATTAAGTAGTCCTTGTATAAACATCTGATGTGTATCATTGAATATGTGATTCAGTTGTGGAACTATGCATTCATGTTGTTTGTACTAAATATCCTTGGTCATTGAGGTTGTGCTGGACACACAACTTAGACCAATGTGAAAGTTGGCTTGATGACTCGGTTCCACTTGTCATGGGCATGGAGATGCTATTCCAACTTACACAGACTAGGCTAAAGAGTTTAGCGAGTCAGATTGACCCATATTGAGGTACAACGAACTAAGCTGTCATTTGTATATCTCAATCAATGTAATCCTTAGACACGAGGTTGTTGCATAGTCCGAGTTGAGGATCACCGACTTAGGTTACATCACGCTGATCCGTGAATCGGGCAGTTATAAAGGCGAGTTCGGTCGATCGAGAATCAAGCTGCGTGATGTGAATAACCAAGATGGGATTTTGCCCCTCCACTCGGAGAGATATTCTCTGGGCCCTCTCGTGAGATATGATTCGGAAAGCATGGCCATGCACGACTCGGTTAAGTATTAACCGAGGCGATCGACTAAGAGTTAGTCGGGTGAATCACTTATCTCGGATCGAGAAGAGAGTCGGACTATTTAAGGGATGACATATATTCGCCTATAGTCTGATAAGGTATATCGTGAGGCAAAAGGGACTCAGACGTAAGTCGCATTGGAAAGGCAAGTCGTCATGACTCTTTGGTACTTGGGAGTCGGCACGTTCTGCTAGGAGCCGATGCCGATTGATCGATTGTGAGTCGGACTCTAATCGTGTCCAAGTAGTCATGAGCCTGCGGGGTCACACACTTAAGAGCGGGAGCAAGTTCGGATTGGATCCGAATCTGTAATCTGGTTGGGTTGGACCTAAACCAGATTAGGACTGAGTTAGTGAGTTGGACTCACGGTGACTAGTGTTATATGGGCTTTAGTGAATGGGTCGCGCGAGCAGAGCCCACGTTCACTCCCTATATATAGTGGAGCATAGTAACCCAGAAAGGTTAATCGTTGTTCGGTTAGGTCATTTCATGTGTTGGAAACCCTAGCTCCACAGCAGTCCAGCCGCCGTAACGAACCTAGCAGTTCGCCGCCGGCGCTCCTCCTTGTACGTGTGGATACCAGCAGAGGTGTTGTGCGATCAGCACCAGGACGATCGGATAGTTAGGACTGCACTGCATCAACTGACGCGCTTCATCAGTAATCCGCAACAGCGCGTCTAGTGGTAAATCCCGTGGCCTTCTACCTCAGCTAGATCTTGGGATCACCGCGTTAGAGAAAAAGTTTTGTTTTATCTCTGCGTGGCCCAACAGTGGTATCAGAGCGATAGCTTCTGGTTTTAGGCTCGAGATCTCGCATATGTGATATGCGGTAGGCTGTAGATGAGATCTATGTGCTGTTTTGGTGGTCGATCTATGAGATAGATCGGTTTTGTATGAAGTTGATTGGATCAACTATACCGAGAATGGTAGATCTGATTTCCGTGATCATCTTCTGAGGTCGTGGAGCGACATACCCTCACCGGCTTCCGCCATCGGGTACATTGTGACACGTAAATCCGAGCTGTGATCGAAGATCAAAAGTTTGATCGAATCGAACGATGGTGGAATCCATGTTCGGATCGTAGATGAGATCTACGTTGGAAATCGAGCGGGACCGCCCGCCATACAATAATAGCGCCTTAGATGTCGTTGCGAGTTTCACAACGCCGGTAGATACTGTATCTATGCATAACTTGTTTTTTAGGAAGTTGTGAATGGTATGGTTCATGTGCATGTGATGTATGTGTGTAATCCATACGTGATCTACGAATCACGGTTTTTGTCAATTTGGAGCCTAGGTCTGTCATTTTATTGTATAACGACCTGTGTCGGATTCTCTATGTAATTTATTTTACTAAGCTAGTGTAGCTGTTTGAGAACCCGGAAGGCATGCAAGGCATTGTACATGTCGGCGACATGGAGTAAGACGACAAGTGACAAGAGTTGGCACGAGTCGGATTACAGGCTTTGTGGAGATGGAGATCGCCATGAAGAGAGCCATACCATTTCACATTATAATTGCTTTATTTTGTGTTATTGTTATGTCTCAGTTTTACCTCTATAAGATAGTCGGTAAATTTAATCCCTCAAAGAAGGTCTAGTCGGTTTTCCCGCCAGTGTTTGCACCATCACAAGTCGGACATTTTTGGTAGTGGGCTCATAAAATTGAGGTGCTGCCAATTCTTTTCGACTAGGTGGGTTCGAGTCGGACTCTTACTGCAGAAACACTCGATAAGCTAGACGGGTCTATCACAACGGTTGTGGGACTCGGGGAAAAGTCGGATGGGAGCCGGGGCATGTGATGCCACCCGTCCAACAGGAGTCGCATGGGATGCGATTGACAAGGAGTTGTCTACCTAGATCACTTGGCGGCTAGCGGTGATGCTAAAGCTCACTAGCCGACTTGCTTATTTAGGATCCTGAATCACTAAGTAACCATCGGAGGGGTGTTGGTTCTAGTGGGAGCATAAAATATTAAAATGTTTAATATGCTTGCTCTTTTATGAATACATGTCTTAAGTGTTTTGCATATTTTCTGTTGTAGATCATGGCACCAAGTAGCAGTCACTCTCAGATATCCGGTTTTGCGTTGAGAACCATTCTTGAGAAAGATAAACTGAACGACACAAATTTTACCAACTGGTATCGAAATCTGAGAATTGTTCTCAAACAAGAAAAGAAGGACCATGTCCTAGACAACCCACTTCCAGATGAGCCGAATGAGAATGCGACTGTCGCAGCCACCAATGCCTACCGTCGGGCTAAAGATGAGTCCACGGATATTAGCTGTCTTATGCTTGCTCACATGGAACCGGACTTGCAAAAGCAGTTCGAGCATGTTGAGTCCTACGATATGATCGAAAGCCTCAAAAGTATGTTCGTGCTCGGAGAAAGACCGAGAGGTATCAAGTCTCTCGAGGCTTTGCTGAGTTGCAAGCTTAAGGATGGTGATCCACCGAGTCGCATGTGATCAAAATGGTTGGTTACGTGCAGGTCTGGAGGCTTGGCTACCCCATAAGCGAAGAGTTCGCTACGGATATAATTCGAACTCTCTTCCTAGTGCATATGGGCAGTTCATTTGAACTACCACATGCATGGTATGGATAAGAAGCTCATTGAATTACATGGGATGCTCAAGCGGCGGGCGGATCGCAAGAAGGGCACCAGTCAAGTGTTGATGGTGCAGAAGAAGGCTAAGTTCAAGAAGAGTTCTTGGACTAAGAAGAAGGCTAAGTCAGGAGGAAAGCAGGCTCAGGACCCTGTCCCAAGCGCTTCCTCAGGGACTAAGCCATCTCCTTCATCCGGATCCACTTGCTTCTACTACAAGGCGGATGTCCATTGGAAGAGGAACTGCAGCAAGTACTTGGCCGACAAAGCCAAGAGTGGAGGTATGACTTCCGACTCAGGTACACTTGTTTGCAATGTTATAGACATATATCTTGCTGATGCACCTAATAGTTCTTGGGTATATGATACGGATCGATTATTCACATCGCAACTCGTTGCGAGTAGTAAGAACTAGGAGCGTAGCAAGAGGCGAGGTTAATATTCGAGTCGGCAAAAAAGCAAGAGTTGCTGCGTTGGAAGTCGGCACGATGCAACTTCATTTACCTTCCGGATTCATTATGGAACTGAATAATGGTTATTATGTTCCGATTGCTCGATCGAAACATTATTTACGCTTCATGTTTGATGAGGCAACGCTATGAGTCGAATATCAAGAATAATGGTTGTTCTTTGTATTTGAATGATATGTTTCACGGCTTTGCACCCGTCCAGGACGGGTTATTTATTTTGCATCTTGATGGTGAGTCGGTTTATAACATAAATGTTAAAGGTTGAAACCAAATGATCTGAATATGACTTACTTTTGGCAATCGGCTTGGTCATATAAGTTGGAAAGCATGAAGAAGCTCCATGATGATGGACTCCTAACCCGTTCGACTTGGAGTCGTTCGAGACATGCGAATCTTGCCTACTCGGCAAAATGACCAAGACACCTTTTGCAAAGAGTTGCGAAAGGCGTCCGACTTGTTGGGACTAGTACATAGTGATGTATGTGGACCAATGAGCACGACGACCGAGGGTGGTTATGAGTACTTCATTACCTTCACTGATGATTTCAGTAGGTATGGATATATCTACTTGATGAAACATAAGTCGGAAGCCTTTGAAAAGTTCAAAGAATTCCAGAATCAAGCACAGAATCAACTCGGCAAGAAAATAAAGTTTCTTCGGTCAGACCGAGGAGGCGAGTACATGAGCCATGATTTTGATGACCATCTGAAAAGTTGTGGAATAGTTCCTCAACTTACTCCGCCAGGAACGCCACAAAGGAATGGTGTTTCGGAAAGGTGGAATCGGACCTTGTTGGACATGGTACGATCAATGATGAGTCAGACAGATCTGCCTTTATCATTTTGGGGTTATTGTCTAGAAACAGCGGTGTTCACACTAAACAGAGTACCATCAAAATCGGTAGAGAAGACACCGCATGAGATGTGGACAGGCAAAAAGCCGAGTTTGTCTTTTCTTAAGATTTGGGGTTGTGAAGCTTTTGTCAAGCGACTTGATCGGACAAGCTTACGGCCAAGTCGGATAAATGTATTTTCTGGGGTATCCGAGAAACCTTGGGTTACTACTTCTACAACCGAGGAGAGGGCAAAGTGTTTGTCGCTCGGAACGGTGTCTTCCTTGAGAAAGAGTTTCTCGGTCGGGGAGTAAGTGGGAGCACGGTGCAACTCGAAGAAATTCGAGAGGAATCGGCTAATAGCGAATCGGCAAAAACCTTGGAGGTTGAGCCGATCGTGGCAGCTGAGCCGATCGTGGCAGCTGAGCCGATCGTGGCGGTGAGCGGCAAAGACTGTACTACGAAGATCGGCAAGATTACGAAGTGTTCGTGATGTGTTCTTGTTAGCGATGATGAGCGGCAAATTATTCGGAAGCGATGGTGGGATCGATTCGAGTCATGGCTTGGAGCCATGAGATCCGAGATAAAGTCCATGGATGAAAATCAAGTTTGGAACTTGGTTGATCGCCGACGGTGCAAGACCCGTCGAGTGCAAATGGGTCTTTAAGAAGAAAAGCGATATGGATGGAAATGTTTCAATCTATAAAACGCCTTGTCGCGAAGGGTTCCGACAAGTTCAAGGAGTTGATTACGACGAGACTTTCTACCGTAGCGATGCTTAAATCAGTTCGGATCATGTTAGCTATAGCGGCCCATTTCGACTATGAGATATGGCGGATGGATGTCAAAACGGCTTTCCTTAACGGAAATTTAACCGAGGGGCGTGTATGATACAGCCCGAGGGTTTTGTCGATCCGGCTAATGCTGACAAGGTATGCAAACTTCAAAAATCCATTTATGGGTTGAAGCAAGCATCTCGGAGTTGGAATATTCGCTTTGATGAGGTAGTCAAATCGTTTGGTTTCATCAAGAGTGATCATGATTCTTGTTTGTACAAGAAGTTTAGTGGGAACAAAGTAAATTTTCTAATCTTATATGTGGATGACATATTACTGATTGGAAATGATGTCCAGATGTTGCAAGAAACCAAGGATTCATTGGAAAGGAGTTTCTCAATGAAAGACTTGGGTGAGGCAACATACATCCTCGGAATCCGGATCTATAGAGATAGATCAAGGAGGCTCATTGGATTGAGTCAGAGTACTTATTTGGAAAAAGTGTTGAAAAAGTTCAACATGGAATCGTCTAAGAAGGGGTTCTTACCGATGTCCCATGGTGTAAAAATTATCAAGACTCAGTGTCCTTCGACAACTGATGAGCGAAGTCGGATGAGTGCGATTCCATATGCTTCTGCAGTCGGATCCATCATGTACGCCATGATTTGTACTAGGCCGGATGTTTCCTATTCTCTAAGTGTTGTGAGCAGATACAGGCTGATCACGAGAGATCCATCGGACAGCTAAAATATCCTAAAGTACTTGAGAAGGACTAAGGATATGTTCTTGGTTTATGGTGGTGAAGATGAACTTAGTGTAAAGGGTTACACAGATGCGAGTTATCTCACCGACTCTGATGATTCTCGTTCGCAATCCGGATACGTGTTTATTATAAGCGGAGGTCCGTGAGCTGGAAAAGTTCCAAGCAAGAGGCGTATGCGTCTACAATGAGGTTGAGTATATTGCCTCGGAGGCAGCAAAGGAAGCTGTTTGGATGAGGAATTTCCTCATGGATCTTGGTGTGGTTCAGGCTCGTCCAATCCGTTGGGCGTGTATTGTGACAACAATGGTGCTATTGCACAAGCCAAGGAACCTAGACAACACCGAAGAACAAGCACATACTCATGCGGTACCACCTAATTCGCCTTAAGTGGATCGGTGATATCAAGTTATGCAAGGTACACACGGATGCAAATATTGCGGATCCGTTGACAAAGCCGTTACCCCGAAGCATGAGGCGCACTTGAAAGCCATGGGCATTAGATTCTTAGACATGTGATGTCGGAAGATTGACTCTAGTGCAAGTGGGAGGCTGTTGGGAATATGCCCTAGAGGCAATCATGTATGATGAGATTTCCCATTGTATTCATAAAGTTATTTAGTAGTCCTTGTATAAACATCGATGTGTATCATTGAATATGTGATTCAGTTGTGGAACTATGCATTCATGTTGTTTGTACTAAATATCCTTGGTCATTGAGGTTGTCTTGGACACAACTTAGACCAATGTGAAAGTTGGCTTGATGACTCGGTTCCACTTGTCATGGGCATGGAGATGCTATTCCAACTTACGGACTAGGCTAAAGAGTTTAGCGAGTCGGATTGACCCATATTGAGGTACAACGAACTAAGCTGTCATTTGTATATCTCAATCAATGTAATCCTTAGACCTGAGGTTGTTGCATAGTCCGAGTTGAGGATCACCGACTTAGGTTACATCAAGCTGATCCGTGAATCGCGCAGTTATAAAGGCGAGTTGGTCGATCGAGAATCAAGCTGCGTGATGTGAATAACCAAGATGGGATTTTGCCCTCCACTCGGAGATATTCTGGGCCCTCTCGTGAGATATGATTCGAAAGCATGGCCATGCACGACTCGGTTAAGTATTAACCAAGGCGATCGACTAAGAGTTAGTCGGGTGAATCACTTATATCGGATCGAGAAAAGAGTCGGACTATTTAAGGGATGACATATATTCGCCTATAGTCTGACAAGGTATATCGTGAGGCAAAAGGGACTCGGGCGTAAGTCGCATTGGAAAGGCAAGTCGTCATGACTCTTTGGTACTTGGGAGTCGGTACGTTCTGCTAGGAGCCAATGTCGATTGATCGATTGTGAGTCGGACTCTAATCGTGTCCAAGTAGCCATGAGCCTGCGGGGTCACACACTTAAGAGGGAGCAAGTTCGGATTGGATCCGAATCAATGTCTGGTTGGGTTGGACCTAAACCGATTAGTTAGGCTGAGTTAGTGAGTTGGACTCACGGTGACTAGTGTTATATGGGCTTTAGTGAATGGGTCGCGCGGCGAGCCCACGTTCACTCCTATATATAGTGGAGCACAAGAACCCGAAAGGTTAATCGTTGTTCGATTAGGTCATTCCATGTGTTGAAACCCTAGCTCCACAGTCCAGCCCGTAACGAACCTAGTTCGCCATGGCTCCTCCTATGCGTGTGGATACCAGCAGAGGTGCTGTGCGATCAGCACCAGGACGATCGGATCGTGAGGACTGCACTGCATCAACTGACGCGCTTCATCAGTAATCCGCAACCGCGCGTCTAGTGGTAAACCTCGTGGCCTTCTACCTCAGCTAGGTCTTGGGATCACCACGTTAGAAATTGCTTTGTGGAGAAATTGCTTGCTTTGTAATCTTCAGACCTTGTGTCCAAATATTGAGAAATTTCTAGATGTAGGTTTTTATCCTCCGATGGATCCTCAAAATCTATCTCTAGATGTTGAGAAAAATCTACATCTCGAAGCTCAAGTATCTAATGAGCTTATTTTCTCTTTGAGCCCCACAGTTAATTTGTTCTTGACGATTGTAAAGCGTAAGTAATCTCATGAGATGTGGACCAAGCTTAAAGAAATATTTGGTGGGTCCATTTCTCAAAGGGTCGGTGGTATCTCCAAGGAGCTCTCTTCTCCCTCACATCATGAAGAGCTCCAAGCTGCTTCCACCTCCGGCCGCGATGAGATTTCAGTTCTTCCCACTTCACTTACATGTGACAAGTCACAAGGTAATGTCATGGTGAGTAGAAAAATCATATGTGATGATGGTAGTGTTTCTCTTTACACCAAATATTCTCATTCTATAAATGATAATGGTGTAGAGAGTTTGGACTTAAGCACTTCTTGCAACAATGATGCTATATCCCCTTGTGTTGCTAGTCCTTGCATATCTTCTAGAAATTATTTGAGTACTTGTGTAGATGATATGATTGATTTGCCTTATTCCCATGAACAAAATGCTTCCATTTCCTCTAGTTGTTTATCTAACAATTTAGAGGAAATAAAACATTCTATGGAGCAAGACATGATCATGAATGAAGATTCAAGAATATCCTCATCTTCATCCTCCCGTGCTCACATGTGCCTTATGGCAAGAGGATCAAAGGTATCTCCTACTTTGGATCCCAATATGTCGTCTAAATATAATAGCAATGATAATGATGATAGTGATGATGACATTGATGAGGATACTAGTGCTCTCTTGCTTGAGTTGACCTTTTTGTGTACCTCTCTTCGTGGTAATAATAAGGCCGTTACTTTTCTCAAGCACGTTATGGACACCATAACTAAACAAACAGGAACCATATATGATTTGGATTCCTAACTTGATGATGAGAGTCGGAGATTCAATCTCCTTAAGAAATAGCTTGGCGAGGATAAGAATACTAATAGTATCCTCACACAAAAAATTGAATCTTATGAGCTTGAAAAGGAAAATTCCATTAATGGTGCTTGTGCTACTAACTCTACTTCTTGTGAAGCATCTGCCCTAAAGGAGAATGTTGAGCTATGGGCTTAACTTGAGTCGCTAACTAGAAAGTATAGGATATTGGAAGAAAGTCATGAAAAGCTCTCGGGCTCTCATAATGATCTTCTAATCTCCCATGATGGGCTAAAGTTAGCTTGTGAGGCAAGTATTACTAATATAACATCTTATGAGCCTATTTTAGACATTAGCACAACTTATACTCAAAATGCTATTTTGCCATGTGCTAGTCCTAGTAATCCTTCTAGCCATACTATTGATAAACCTTGTGTTGGATTAATTGATTTACCTTTTTGATCTAACAATGAAGCTTCTACTTCCTCTAGTACTTGTATTTCTACTAAGCATATAGAGGAAATAAAAGAGCTCAAGGCCCAATTCACCTCCTTAAGAAATGACTTGGAAAAGATTCATGAAGGGAAATCCACACTTGATAATATCTCGAGTTTGCAAAAATCCCCTAATGATAAAAGTGGACTTGGATTCAACTCCAATAAAAAGAACAAGTCCAAGCGCAACAATAAGAAGGGCCAAGACCAAGTCAAGAATTTGGCCAAGATTATTTGCTTCAATTGCAAGTTTGAAGGACATCATGTAAGATTTTGTCCATTGAAGAAAAATCACTTGAGTGACAAGCAACAAGGGAAGCGGCCACAAATTGAAGGTCAGGCCCAAGTTGAAGTTAGGCCACTTCCAAAGAAGAATCAAGATAATGCTCCCCAAGCCAAGAAATCAATGAAGAAGAGAAAGGGGAGCACTTGTTGCTACATATGTCGTGTGAAGGGGAACTTTGCCTCTTCATGTTCAATGGTACCTTATCTAACCCTATCATTGTTGATGATGATTATTATCTTAGGAAGGATAAGGATGGCAATGTGTTTTCCAAGTTTGTTGTAACTCAAAGTGGTGTCAAGAAAAGAACCATTTGGGTTGCCAAGCCTATTGTGAGTAACCTCTTAGGACCCAACTTGGTTGGGGACCACCAAGCTCAAACTTGATCAATAGGTGTTTGTGGAGGGCATTGGAGACTTGGCTAACTCATGAAGAATTAAGGGATCTTCATATGTTATATTTGATCAAGCCAAGTCCTAAGGATTATTATTTCCCTATCTTATCCAATGTGCCTCTTCGCGGTAACTTGTACTTAACTCATTTATATTGTAAGTTACTTGCCACTTTACATGTTTTGGTTTTGTACCAAGTATGTGTTTGTATTTGGTGTGCCTCCTGCTTGATTATGTTGTGTATTCAAGTATGTCTAGGTGTTTGGCACATCATTTACTCGTGTGGTTTTTTTTGAGCCTCTAATGCATCTTGATGATATCTTATTTGGCTCTTTTAGAGTGGTTAATGGAACATCCCATTTTGGGTGAGTGACATGCCTCGCGCATCTCTCAAACCTTAAAATATGTGTACATGAGTACTACCACTTAGTATTGATATTGCAAGCTTATCTAGTCACTATGTGGTGTATCATACTCATGAAAAATTCAAATTCTAAATGTCCATTAATTATATCTAGTTGAGGTTGTTTTTCCTCTTATAAAAAATGAATATCACATTATGGGGGAGTAATATGCTTCTTTTGCATATCACAATCCTAGGAAATGGGAACATATGAGGTAGTGCCACTTAGAGTTGATATTGTTGATTATCTTGTTTCTAGGTGGCATGTTGGCTCAAAGAAGGTCCTATTTTTGTTAGAAGCTTTTATTGCTCGTCTTTTCGGTCTTTGTTTGAGTAAGAAATTCTTGGTGCGATCTTCCTCAAATACATATCTCTATATATTATTTGGGATACCATTTGCTTCAAGTTATTCTAATCATTGTTTTGCATGATTGTTTGACTAGTTGAAGCTATCAAGAATCTCTATCTTTGCATAGTGATTAATCTTTTTATTTCTATCCTATGCTTTTTATTGTGAATATTTATCTTTAATATCCGTGCAATATACCACTGAAAATCTATTCCAATACACTCATTGTCCTCGACAATTGATATACTTGTGTGTGGTAGCATTTGTGGATCATCTTCACTTTGGAGTTAACCTCTTACTGCCTTACTTTCTTTCCAAAAAAATTGTGTGGCTCCCATTGTCTTCCTTGGCTTTTGAACATATCTTTGATGATGTTTTTGATTATTATCAAATGTGTTTTAGTGGAAGACAAACCTTTTCTTCTCGGAACCTTCTGCCATTGTGAAAAGTGTTAAGGGTTTGGTTTATTTGTTGAAACCTTGCTCTTTTGGGAGTTTGTTATCTCATTCTTAATTCTCTATTTTATTTTCTTGAATAAGATAAATCTTTGAGCATTTGTGTTCTTATTTCATCTTTCATGCTTAATAGTTTTTGCTCGGTTCATTTGTTGAACTTTGTTGAACAAATCTTGTGCTTATTTGATTCTTTGATATAGTTTTGACTACAAATGTGTTTTGTCACACCTTGTATGCCTTCTTGAATATTTTTGGTGTTTTGTCCAAAGTATATCTTCGTTGGATCTTGAAATTCTCGTGCATGCATGTTTAATAAATGTATATCTTATGTCATGTTTTGCTTTCTTTGATCCAATATATAGGGTATACTCCATCAAATCCTTAAATGGCTAAGATGTGCATGAAATTCAAATTTTATCTCTAAATATGCACATATTTTTATGGAATGTATCCTATGTGTTGTGGTTATTCTAACCACTTTGGACCCAATAAGTATGGGGACCAAGATGTACTTGAATGTTGTTTTAGGTACATTGAAGATGCAATGGATGCTTGTCTCGTCTATAAGGAAAGTGTTGTCACCACATGATAATTGGATCCAAGCTAGGATGATCTAAATATTCTTATCTACGACATCATACCATTGCTATCTCGGTAACAAGTATCTTATTCATGCATACTATTCTTCCATCCAATCTCTTCTAGGTTGCATCTTGGCATGAATTTATTTGTTTGTAAATGTTCGATTCTTGCAATTATCTTTGAAAGACTTATGTATCCTTATTGCTTATGTGAGTAATTTGAGATGATGCATATAATGGGGAGTATATAAAATCATGTTCATGATTCACCAGTTCCAAATATGCCTTCTAGCAATTTATTGCATATCAACTCCTCAAGGTACTCTCATGTGCAATATTGTTGAAATTGCATTGAATCATTCCTTTTGATACTTGTTGCCTTTCTCAAAGTATCCCAACTAGCATTAGTTCCCTTAGTGTTAGTTGTGATGGTTTTGAGATTTTTTTTGTTTTTCTTTGGTGAAGTTCATTGATATACCATAAGATAAAATAGAGCCATGGGCTATATATGCACTTAAGCAAAATATCCTCTTTGGTATATCTTATGACTTACGCTTGGATATAATGTATTCTTTTTATTAACCTCTTATGAGTGGATGTTTCTTTGTGGATTATTCTCATGTTTTTCCCTTATAAACTTATATACACGAGAGTGTTAATCTCTCACCTTGATATGCTCGCTCTTTTTCGACAATCTCTCTTATCCTCTTGATTTTTAATGGTATTGGTAAGGTCTTGATTTATGAGTTCTTGGTTTACTTTTGTTGCATCTTCACGCACTCATATCTCATATTTGGTTTCTCTTGGACTTAAGCTTGTCTTGACAAGTGTATTGGTTTCTATGCTGTGAACCCTTCAATTCTGATAGAGAAAGCGATGATGAGCATGAACCTTGTGGGGCCAGCTGCTTTACCTATCGGGCCCGCGGAATCAATCAGCAGTTGGAGCGATTTGGAGGACAAGTTTATCCACAACTTTAATTCCATGTTTAAGCAACCCGCATCTATTGAGGAGTTAAGGGCCTGAAGCAGAAACCCGGATAATCTATAAGGGCGTACATACATCGGTGGAACATCATCAAAAATTCCATGGAGCACATCTCCGATGAAAGGGTGAAAGACGCCTTCAATGATGGTTTGCAGAGGAAATATTTCATCGAAGATATGGGACAGGTGAAGCCGAAAACAATTTATCATTTGATGGATATGGCGAACCATAGGGCTGATGGCGAATATGCTGCCCACAACAATGCGGGCGCTGATGATGGCGTGTTGACGCCTCGTTGGGAGACCCCAAGAGAAAGGTGTGATGAGCACAGCAGCAAGTTTTCCCTCAATAAGAAACTGAGGTTATCGAACCAGTAGGAGGAAGGAAATGACTCAAAGGTGTTACAAGAAACTTGGAGACCTGCACAACACAAACTCAAGACTTTGCCCCAACGAACAGTAAGGTTGTCAATATCACCGGTTTGCTGTAACAAAGGATTAACTGTATGGTGTCGAAGGTAATATTGGTTTGCGGAATGTATCGGTAATAGTGGAAGATGTATCAATGGTAAATATTGGACCGGGGTCCATAGTTCACTAGAGGTGTTCTCCTTAGATAAACAAACATGACATGTTGGGTAAACAAATTACAGCAGGGCAATTGACAGGACTGAGCAAGGCATAACAATGCAATACGAGACATTCATGATCCTATGAGATTCGATTGGGAAATACAACAAGATACATAGACCACCATCCAACTGCATCTATGACTAGAAATCCATCTTAGAGTTATCATCCGGACCCCCTCCAGTATTAAGTTGCAAGCAAGAGACAACTGCTTTAAGCAAAGTGTGTAAGGTAAACAATCCACTTGTTCCATGCACAAGAGACCGTTGTTTTATCCCTAGCGGCAACTGCACATCTAAAAAACTTAGAGATTTCTGTCACTTCCCTTAGATTAAATAGAGGCACGGACCCACTATCGAGCATAAATACCCCTCTTGGAGTCACTAGCAACTATTTGGCCAAGATAGCTACTAACAACGGAGAGCATGCAATATCACAAACAACACAAACATGATAGAATCAATAAGACAAAAACATTAATCAATCTAACATAGTAATCTCAATTTCCATCGGATCCCCGCAAACACAACATGCATGATTACAAATAGATGAGATCTTGATCATGAACGGAGCTCATAAGATCTAAACATGATAGCACAAAGGAGGAGATAGAACCATCTAGCTACTACATGGACCAGTAGTCCAAGGTGAAACTACTCACGCTTCATACCGGAGGCTGGCATGATGAAGACGAATGCCTCCGGGATGATCTCCCCTCCGGTAGGGTGCCGGGAATAGCTTTAGATCCCCCTAATCTAGGGACGATGGTGGCGGCGGCTATAGACGGTTTCGTGGAATATTGATCGGGTACTTAGGGTTTTGGCATCGGGGGGTCTTTATAGGTGAAGAGGCGAGGCAGGGGGCGCCAAGGGTGGTCACACCCCCTAGGGACGGCTAACCCTACCCTGTGCCACCAGGGGGTGTGGCCCCCTGGTGCCTCCCCTCCGTCTCGTACTCTGGCTCCGTGTTCCCCATGGTAAAATATTTACTTTGGCTTTTGTCCCGTCCAATTCCGAGAATATTGATTTTCTGCCTTTCTGGATCGAAAAACAGATGAAAACATGCAACTAGCACTGTGGCATCTTGTTAATAGGTTAGTATCAGAAAACATATAAAAACACCTCCAAGTGTAGACAAAGCAAAGTAAAGTAGATACTAAACAAGCATGGAACATCAAAAATTATAGATACGTTTCCGATGTATCAAGCATCCCCAAGCTTAACTCCTGCTCGTCCTCGAGTAGGTAAGTGATAAAAAGAATAATTTTTTAAGTGGCATGCACCATCAAAATCAAGATCAAACCATTTGCAAGCATTGAAAGCTAGGATCAAAGAACTCTAAACATGAGCATGAAAGATGGATTTCTAACAGTAAGACAAAGTAACTATGCATGCAACATGAAAGGCTACAAGCAAATATCATGAATAACATGCATTGAAAAACGTTTGTTTGTTTCACATACAGAAAAAATGACATAGTGGCATTCAACTTGTCCCTCATGAAATAGAAAATAGATGCATAGGACACCTTCAAAGTTCATAATAGTGACTAGATACAAATAGCACAATAACAAGTAATATCAACAATATGCATCAATCAATAAGTTTTGGGACAATGCACATAGAACTAAGAATGGCAACTATTTTATCTTAATTGGTGCCTAAGGATAGAAGGTGGAGACTCAATATAATGGTGGAAGAAAGTCCCTTCATAAGGGAAGCAGGGATTTCAAGTCTCAATAAGAGCTTCCAAAAATTATGGTACTTGTTAGCTTTCAGCTCTCATTGCCTTTATCATAAGCATCTTGAAGTGATTAAGGTTAAAGTGAACAAACTATGGAGTATATGCTTGACAAAGTATGAGTTGGCAATCTCATGTCCCTTGAATACGAGGGCCGCTCCTCATGCTAATCAAGTTTAGTTACTTGAAAGTTCTTGTCATAGTAATTACATGTGTATCATAGAGAACCGCCAACGGGGTACCCCTTTCACATGGTACAGGAGCGATACTATAACCAAAATGACAAGGCAGACAATGAGGATCTCAGCATTCTTCTTATTTACCATGGGAATATGGTGATTTTTTCTCTCTTTCCTCTTTTCTCATATATTTTTTCTTTTTCTCAGTCTCTTTTTTCTATCTCTTTTTTTATAAGAAGAATGCTTCATAGATGTCATTATGGTGATGCTGCAAGTTTCCACCATGATTAGGCATGGCTTAGGCTAACGGCCCATGCGTTTATCTAACATACATACATAACTCCATGGACTTACAAGCTCCCCTTTCATTTCACACCGACGACATACATAGAGAAAAGAGCATGATATCAACTGTGTACAAAGTACAAGTGCAATATTGAAAGCGTTCCCCGTGACAGCACGGTTCTGCTAATTCCAACGTATAAGTGCAAGCATATATAACATAGATGACACAATGGTTCAAGTTTATTAGGGGCAAGAAAAATAAAGTGTGCCATCAAGTTCATGAGAGATTTAATCACTAAGTTTTCACATAACAAAATACTTTTTTAATTGGAAGGTAGATGAAAACAAGAATATACTTGGAATGGTGTAACACACCATGCATAGGAATTTATAGTGGACACTTTGGAATAACTTGGTTTCTTGGGAGTTTGATGCATGAGTAGAACTTACTCATACAAGTGGAGGCTAGCAAAAGACTCGGAGCGACCAACTAAGAGAGCAATAATGGCCATAATCATGCAGAGCGATAAAACATTACTAATCAAAGCATACAGTGGTTCTACAAGTCAAGGACTAAATGATCATAGAGTCTATGATGACTTATTCATAGTCATAACATGGTGTGAGCATGTGCCAAGTCAACCCAAACAAAGCATCAAAGGAGAATACCACAATACTATACTTTTATATGCTAAAACAACGCATGATTCTTTCAAGGCACACTAAGCAATCCAATTGTTTGTAACAAATCATGCTATAGCAATAATCACTAAGCATAAGGTCAAAATAACACCTAGCCTGACATGCTAAAGTCTAAGTCAAAGTCAAAGCAAGATCCTCTTGTACTACTCAAGCAAGAACTTTCTACTCCTTTCCAACACCAATCAACTTATTTGAAACAACACAGCGAGAACGGGGGTCCAAAGTACTTTATTCAAGCAAACTAAGCAAACCAAACGAAACTAAGATGCTCCAAGAACAACACAACAGTGCATGAAACAAACAAAAAAGAAGTGTCTAGAAAGACCTGAGCTTTTTATTGATGAAGAAGGGGATGCCTTGGGCATCCCCAAGCTTTAACGCTTGTACCTCTTGAATATTTCTTGGGATGACACGGGGTGGTATACCCAAGCTTTAGATTTTGTCCATTCTTCATCTCATTACATCATTCTCTCTCTACACCTGAATTTTTTTCCTTCATACAAAACTTCACACAATCTTTATTAGCAACATTAGTGTATTCAAAAGATAATAGACCTTTGGGTTTAGATTTAGAACAGCAAAACTTCCACTAAAAACACAATCTAATGTATCAATTCCCTCAAAAAGCTCAATTTCCCAAAAATAACCCAAAAAGGAATCAATAAGAAGAAAATGCAAATAATGGCAGAAATCTGTCAAAACAGACCAGCAGGTAGAAACCGATTTTTTCTAAGACATTCTGTTTCTCAAATCAAAAAGTGTTGAACTAACTAAAGTTATCTAACATACTGGGTGATTTATTCGCAAAATATAAGCTCAATCCGACTTGCAGATATTCCTCACGAATTTTTACGGTGGAGCACAAAAATCTGTTTCGGGATAGCAACTCCCCAAATCTCACTTCCCTCTCATTGGAGGTCATTCTTGGCACAAAAGCAAACAAAAAAGGATAAGGAGAGGTCATTACTGAAGTAATAACTTCCAAGACTCAATAAAACTCTTAGGTTATCTCCCAACAAGTACTTTTCTTTAACGCCTTTAAGTTAGGCACAAGAAGCAAGAATCAAGTATTTTCAAATGAAGAAGCATTAACATTAAACCTTTCTTTCAAAGGAGGAGCAAAAAGCAACTTCTCTCTCCTCATAGGGAAGTGTTCAATACCTTTCTTGAATGGAAATTGATATTTAATGGTGCCTTGTTTCATAACAATGATGGCACCAACAGTTCTAAGAAAAGGTCTTCCCAAAGTAATAGGACAAGAAGCATTGTATTCAACATTAAAAACATATAAATCAATAGGGACATAAGCATTGTTAACCATAATAAGAACATCATCAATACTCCCCATGAGTTTCTTTTTAGCATTAGCATTAAGTGGGACATCCAAATAACAATCTTCTAAATGTGGCAAATCAAGCATTTCATAAATCTTTCTAGGCATAATAGAGACACTAGAACCAAGGTCACATGAAGGTTTGAGTTCAAAGTCCTACGGACGCGTCTACATCCCCACCAACTAGTCCCCCAAGTGGACCGATGACCCGTGCTCGGGCCAAGGTCCTACATGCTAAGGTTAACTCGCTCCTCTCCTCGTGTGATTTCGATACACCATTGGATGGTTTGCTACTTCATTCCCAAACCCTGTGCATTCTCAGCTATGAACCCACTGAAGCATCGCCAAAGGAGGGACCAAAGGCAGCCCGAGGAGATTTGCCAGAGCAAACGGGCGCCAGGCCCGGCGGACTGGTTTCCTCGCCGGAACTTCCGGCGACAGGCCCGGTCGATCGGCCTCCTCGCCAACAAGCCCGACGACGACCGGAATCTTCCGGCGATGACCGAAAACGTGTTCTGTAAGCCCTTTAGGTTCGCGACCACAAATATCGGTGACCGCCAGAATTTCCGGCGACCACCCCGGCGCCGCCGGACCCCTCGCCGGAAATCTCCTGAGACAAGTCAACTTTCGGGCTGGGCCCGTGTAATCCTTTATTTCGCCTAGAATTTACCCTTTCATACCTAAACTACCCCTGTTTATGTGGCTGGCCTATATATAGCCCCCACCTTCTATTGTAAACCCCAGACTTGGATAATTGTATTTGAAGACACCCCCTTGAGGATCTATAACCTATTTTTCTCATGCTCCTTGACAAGGAGCACCGAATTATCCACAAACCTCTTGGATTTTGCCTCGTGCGTTCAAGTTGTACAAGTCCTTGGGATCTCGGTGTCTCGTGCCCAAGTAGTCAAGATCTCATCAAGCCTCTCACCCCCGTTGTTGGCCGTGGGAGAGTGTCTTGTCCAACGCCGATCCTAGGGATTGTGTTGGACCGGTTGCCACCGGCGTGAGCTATCGGTTTGTATCGTCTTTTCGTGTGTGTGTGTGTTCATCGAGTTCTTCGCGTGTGTGTTCGTGGATTTCATCCCCTCCCTCCTTCCACCGCTTTCCCCTCGATTCCCACGGAATTCGTGAAAGATCGGGCCACCCCACGGGGTCACCCCTAACATATTGGTATCAAGATCAAGGTTGATCACGAATTTCCCCCCAATTTTTCTTCTATCCCCTTAAAATCGAAAATTCCCCAAAAAAGAGCCCCAAATTGCCTTCAAATCGATCTCTGGATTTGGTGAGTTTTTCATGGTTTTAGTCCATAGATATGTTTCTTTGGGTCTTGATCTACATCCCTTGACCTTTCCCCAACCCAATTTTGTTGAAATTTTGACGAAATTCTCAGTTTGACTTTTTGGAGTTCATCTCGAACAGATTTCGGCACCAGATCCGGCGAACCGGTTATGCAACCGGAAATTCCGACGACAGCTCCGGTCAGACCGGACCGGCGACTGGAATTTCCGGCGTCAGACCCGGCGCCGCCGGTTCCTGTGCCGAAAATTTTGGCAGTTCTTAGATTTTGACTGTTTTCCCCTTGTTTTGTTCGTGTTTCGCGTGCGTGTCCCCAAAAACTAACAACAAGCTTCCGCAAATCCCTACATCATGCACTCCTCGACATCGCGACTTACGAACATCTTCCACATCACCGGTTGCAAGTCGTCAAAAATACCAAAGGTATAACTTGAGCCACTTTGACAGCCCCATATCTTCCTTTGTGTGTATCTATCCTATGAGAGCAACTCATTTTTTTTGTCTAAGCATTGTGCACTTGCCTTTGGAAAGTGAGAGTGTGAGGGCAAATACAACAGTTAACATAGTAGTATAGAAAGGGAGAAAAATATTTTTAAAAAAAGCAAAAGAAAAATATAAAGATACATAGTCTCCCAATACAAAGAGAGTATAAAGATTGTAAGCAAAAAGATAAAGGAAAAGAGCGCGCCAAGGCAAGTGCACAAATCTGTTGCTTATCCTATGTTGGCAAACGAGTCGTGGTCTCTCCTTGAGTTGGCATGACAACCGAGCGTAGTCTTTGTTAGGATCTTTTGTGCTCATTTTCATAGTCGTTCTAACCCCTTTAATCTCCACGTGTGCGTTCTCCCGTGTTTTTGTAGATCGTATCCTTTTGCTTTTGATCTTTGGTTCTTTACCACTTATAACAATAACCTTTTGCTTGGATCGTTTCGTTTGGTTTTCCACAATCCTAACCTTTCACCAAAAGCTTTTGAGAGTTGTAGCTTATTTGTGTGTGAGTTTCTTTGCGATTTCACTTTGTAAGCTATTAGATCTCTTGTGTGGCAATTGGTTTGATATAATCTCCAAGGTGAGGTAAAAGGATAACTCCCCGTGTTTCTTCTCCATATACAACCCTTGTCGGCTTTGCATCATGGACAGGAATGGCGAGTCGTCCCAACCACCACCACCTCCAGAGGACGACACACAATACATGACAAGATGGGATCATTGGAAGGTCCGAGGAGAATTCAACTACCGTTGTGAAGCCCTTGAGCGGCGCCAAGACGAACAATTTAGCGAAGCTCGAGTGGAATTCAAGAACATCGACAACCACTTTGAAGAAGTCCGAGGACAAACGCATGCCATGCAACACAACCTCGGCCATCAAAATGAAGCTCTTGGTCGCGCCCTCATCGCAACGAATGACAAGCTTCAACGCCTCATTGATGGGCTAGCAAGGCCACGATCGCGCGACTCAAGCTCATCATGGCACTCCTCAAGTGAATCAAGCGCTCCTCGCCGTCACGCTTCAAGGCACCAAGATGGACCTGTCCTTCACTCCATGAGCTCTTTGCAAGCGGTACCATCTCTGCGACACGTCGTGACGTCAAGCTATGATGGTGACCTCTCCGCAAGACCCCCAAGACGTGAAGCGAACCATCCACAACAAAGAGCACTTGTGATTCAACATGAACAACCTCATGTGGACCACCAAGCCCATCGCCAACGCCATGTTCCTTCAACAACAAGTGAAGCATCTGAAGTGGACGAACAAGGTCGCCGTCAGTGTGAAGCACTCGAAGATCCACCAAGGCGTCATCATCGACATGAACGTCAACATCGCCAACATGATCATCATGACGATCCTCCTCCACATCAAGAAGAAAGGGAGAAGCCCATTGTGCATGCGGTTCGTCGTCCTCCTCGCCACATGGCGCAAGACAATGCTCCTCGGCATCAACCTCTCCAACAACAAGAGCAAGCTGCTAAAGCTCATCGTGAGGACCAACAGCCTCCTCCTCGTCCTCAACCGCGCCAACAACATGAGCAAGCTCCCCAAGCTCGTTATCAAAATCAAGTCCCACCACCAAACGCGGCACCTCAACAACCGCAAGGGCAATGCAACCATCACCAAGCAAGACATGAGAGCTCGGATGATGATGATGGCCGCCAAAATCATGGCAACCGCCGCCACCGGAACCGCAATGAAGAAGAAACTTTCGGCAAGCTCAAATTCACCATGCCCAAGTTCACCGGTTACAATGAGCCCGAAGAATATCTCTCGTGGGAACTCAAGATTGACAAGATCTTTCGCATGCACAACTATAGCAATGAGAAGATGATGGCCATGGCATCCCTCGATTTTGAGGAGTCTGCCAACCTTTGGTGGGAACAAGTCCAACTCGCTCGTGAAGCAAAAGAAGAGCCTCCAATATCAACTTGGCAAGATATGAAGGCCCATATGAGATACCGCTTTGTTCCTTCGCACTACACGCGTGACCTTTTCAACAAGCTTCAAACTCTTAGTCAAGGGACACAGACCATGGAAGAATACTTCAAGCAAATGGAGCTCAACATGATCTGTGCAAACATTGAAGAGCGTGATGAGCAAACAATGGCACGTTTCCTCAATGGCTTGAACCATCCAATCAAGCGCATCACCGAGTTCCAAAAGTACAACAACATGGTTGAGCTTGTCCACATAGCATCAAAATCCGAACGACAAGTGCAAGAGGACATCAAGTACAACAAGCCAAAGAAGTACTTCACCTACAAGCAAGCGCCAACCACTACTTCAACAACTCCAAGTGTAAGCTCATCAAGTACCACCAAGCTTCCTTTCAAGCCAACACTTCCTCAAGGAAAACCGCCCCCAAGTGGCAAATACACAAAGGATGATCAACCATTCAATGGTGAATGCTACAAGTGTGGAGGCAAAGGACACAAGTCGGCCACATGTGGAAACAAGAAAGTTTTGTTCATCCATGACAATGGCGATGAAGAATACTTGAGTGAAGATGAGTTTGATGCAAGTGTCAAGGAAGCATTAGCTAGGCAACATTTGGAAGATGACCAAGAGATCCTTGTGTGTGAGCATGACGCAAGTCCATCGCTTGTGGTCACAAGGGTCCTAACCACTCAAGTCAATGCGAATGAATACCAAAGATCAAACATCTTTCAAACTCGTGCCGGTATAAATGGGAAGTCCATCAAAGTTGTCATCGATGGAGGGAGTTGCCACAATCTTGCAAGCACAGAATTGTGTGAGAAACTCAACCTCACCCTCCATCCGCATAAGCATCCCTACCATATACAATGGCTAGGTGACCAAGGGTCCGTCAAGATCAAGCACACCGTCTCGATAACGTTCTCAATTGGACCATACAAGGACACAGTGGAATGTGATGTTGTCCCCATGAAGGTTTGCCATATGTTGCTAGGAAGGTCGTGGCAATATGACAAGCGTGCTTTGCATGATGGTCACTAAAACACTTATACCTTCAAATGGCTTGAAAAAACTTGTGTTTTGCAACCAATGACTCCTAGACAAATAATTGCAGACCATGCAAAGGCTTTAGCGAGGGCGCAAAGCACAAAACCACCTTGTGAGAAGAGCGGTGAGCGAGAGAACTACACTATAGTGAGTGAGTGCCACAGACCAAACTCGAGTGGAAAAACAAAGAGTGTTCTTCTTGCCACCAAAAGTGAGATGAGAGAAGTGCGGAACAACCCATCCATCTTGCACTATGTCCTTGTATGCAAGGGACTAGCGCAAGGAACTAATGACTTGACAAATTTTCCTCCTTCTTTGATGGCTATTTTGCAGGAATTCCAAGATGTATTTCCCGAAGAGCTTCATCATGGACTACCCCCTCTTTGCGGAATCGAGTACCGCATCAACCTCATACCCGGCGCTCCACTCCCGAACGGTGCCGCATATCGCACGAACCCGGAAGAGGCGAAGGAGATAGAACGACAAATCAACCAACTCGTCTCCAAAGGGTTGATCCAAGTAAGCACTAGCCCAAGAGCGGTACCCGTGATTCTCGTGCCAAAAACGGATGATACGTTGCGGTTATGCATGGACTACCGTCCAATCAATGCTATCACCGAGCGTTATCGACATCCTATACCGCGCCTTGATGACATGCTTGATGAGTTATGTGGAGCCACTATATTTTCGAAAATTGATCTTCGTAGTGGTTACCATCAAATTCGCATGGCCGAAGGTGATGAGTGGAAAAACGCCTTCAAGACCAAGCTTGGTCTCTATGAATGGTTGGTTATGCCTTTTGGCTTATCAAATGCCCCATCTACCTTCATGCGCCTCATGAACCATATTCTGAGATCTCTCATTGGGAAGAGTGTAGTGGTTTACTTTGATGGCATCCTTGTCTATAGCAAGTCACTAGAGGAGCATGTTACTCATGTTAAGGAGGTCCTTCAAATCCTTCGTCATGAAAAGCTCTATGCTAATCTCTCAAAGTGCACTTTTGCAAAAGACAAACTAATTTTCCTTGGTTTTGTTGTGTCTTCTAATGGCATTGAAGTCGACGTCTCAAAAGTTAAGGACATACGAGATTGGCCCATCCCTACCAATGTTAGTGAACTTCGCAGTTTTCATGGGTTGGCTAGTTTTTATCGTCGCT
Source organism: Avena longiglumis (assembly GCA_030063025.1). Lineage (NCBI taxonomy): Eukaryota > Viridiplantae > Streptophyta > Magnoliopsida > Poales > Poaceae > Avena > Avena longiglumis. Next base: position 153,678,260 of record CP125977.1, on the reverse strand, counting down.
TTGTGAAAGACTTTTCTACCATTGCTTGCCCTCTCAACGAATTGACCAAGAAAAATGTCACATTCGTTTGGGGCAAAGCACAACAAAAAGCGTTTGATGAGCTCAAAAAGAGGCTCACCGAAGCACCACTCCTCGCTTTATCGGATTTCACAAAAACTTTTGAGATCGAGTGTGTCGCTAGTGGTATTGGCATTGGAGGCGTCCTTATGCAAAATGGGCGTCCTATTGCATACCATAGTGAGAAACTTGATGGAGCACGCCTTAACTATCCAATTTATGACAAAGAGCTTTTTGCCTTGGTTCGTGTCCTTCAAGCGTGGCAACACTACCTTTGGCCCAAAGAATTTATCATCCTTTCCGACCATAAGTCGTTAAAATATCTTAAGGGCCAAGCCAATTTGAGTAAAAGGCACGCCAAATGGGTTGAGTTCATGGAATCTTTTCCTTACATTGTCAAGTACAAGAAGGGCAAAGAAAATAAGGTAGCGGATGCATTGTCTCGCAAAAACACAAACCTTCTAACGCGACTCGAAGTAAATGTCTTAGGTCTTGATGAAATCAAATCTTTATACGAATCCAACCCATTCTTTGGATCAATTTTTGCAAAGTGTTCAATAGGCAAAGGGATTGATGATTTCTATTTGCGTAAGGGTTTTCTTTTCAAACAAAATAAGCTTTGCATTCCGAAGTCGTCCCTCCAAATTTTGCTTCTTCAAGAGTCCCATGGTAGAGGCCTTATGGGTCACTTTGGTCGTGACAACACATATGACATGCTATCCACTCACTACTTTTGGCCAAAGATGAAGCGCGACGTGGAACGCCATGTCCAACGATGCACTACATGTATCCAAGCTAAGTCTAAGTCTAACCCCTTTGGTCTTTATATGCCATTACCTATTCCTCATGCACCTTGGTCTGACATTAGCATGGACTTTGTGTTTGGATTGCCTAGATCTAAACATGGACATGATTCTATATTTGTAGTAGTGGATCGCTTTTCAAAAATGGCACACTTAATTCCGTGCCATAAGACCGATGATGCTTCACATGTATCAAATTTTTTTTCAGGGAAATAATTCGGCTACACGGTGTACCAAGAACAATCGTCTCCGACCGCGACGTCAAATTCATGAGCTACTTTTGGAAGACCCTCATGGCCAAGCTCGGCATCAAGCTCCTATTCTCGTTCGCCTTGCATCCTCAAACTGATGGACAAACCAAGGTCGTCAACCGAAGCCTTGGCACACTTCTCCGCGTGTTGATAAAGAAGAATCTTAAAGATTGGGAGGAATGCATCCCACACGCCAAGTTCGCCTACAACCGCACAAAACACTCCACCACCATGAGGAGCCTGTTCATGATCGTCTATGGGTTCGAGCATCTCACCGCACTTGACATATTACCTCTTCCGCTACATGACCGCACCAACATGGACGTTGACAAGCGTGCCCAAGCAATGAAAAGGTTACATGAAGACACAAGAGCTACGATCGAGCAACAAGTCCTTCGCCAAGCATCACGACTAAACAAGAACAAGAAAGAGATGATCTTCGAAGAAGGAGATCTTGTGTGGATACACTTGAGCAAAGACCGCTTTCCCAATAATCGCGACTCCAAGATCAAACCAAGGGGTGATGGTACCTTCAAGGTCCTCAAAAGAATCAACAACAATGCCTACATCATCGATATTCCAACATCAAAGTACCTTGTGAGTCCGACGTTCAATGTCAAGGAACTTTCACCCTACCATGGAGAAGATGAAGTTGAGAAGGTTGAAGAGTCGAGGATGACTCTTTCCCAAGGGGGGGGAGCTGATGCAGCCCGTCCTATGGATGCGTCTACATCCCCACCAACTAGTCCCCCAAGTGGACCGATGACCCGTGCTCAGGCCAAGCTCCTACAAGCTAAGGTTAACTCGCTCCTCTCCTCGTGTGATTTTGCTACACCATTGGATGGTTTGCTACTTCATTACCAAACCCTGTGCATTCTCAGCTATGAACCCACTGAAGCATCGCCAAAGGAGGGACCAAAGGCAGCCCGAGGAGATTCGCTAGAGCAAACCGGCGCCAGGCCCGGCGGACCGGTTTCCTCGCCGGAACTTCCGGCGACAGGCCCGGTCGACCGGCCTCCTCGCCGACAAGCCCGACGACGACCGGAATCTTCCGGCGACGACCGAAAACGTGTTCTGTAATCCATTTCGGTTCGCGACGGGAATTTCCGGCAACCACCCCGGCGCCGCCGGACCCCTCGCCGGAAATCTCCTGAGACAAGTCAACTTTCGGGCTGGGCCCGTGTAATCCTTTATTTCGCCTAGACTTTACCCTTTCGTACCTAAACTACCCATGTTTATGTGGCTAGCCTATATATAGCCCCCACCTTCTATTGTAAACCCCAGACTTGGATAATTGTAGTTGAAGACACCCCCTTGAGGATCTATCAACTATTTTTCTCATGCTCCTTGACAAGGAGCACCAAATTATCCACAAACCTCTTGGATTTTGCCTTGTGCGTTCAAGTTGTACAAGTCCTTGGGATCTCGGTGTCTCGTGCCCAAGTATTCAAGATCTCATCAAGCCTCTCACCCCCGTTGTTGGCCGTGGGAGAGTGTCTTGTCCAACGCCGATCCTAGGGATTGTGTTGGACCGGTTACCACCGGCGTGAGTTATCGGTTTGTATTGTGTTTTCGTGTGTGTATGTTCTTCGAGTTCTTCTCGTGTGTGTTCGTGGATTTAATCCGCTACCTCCTTCCACCGCTTTCCCCTCGATTCCCATGGAATTCGTGAAAGATCGGGCCACCCCACGGGCTCACCCCTAACAGTCTTGTTGAAGGTTGTTTTTTTACTAATAAAGTCTTTGAGCATCATGTTAAGTTTAGAGGGGGCACTTCTGGTATTTTTGTAGGAGTTTCCATAGGTATTACCATTATTAGGAGTATAAGGCCTATAATTGTTGTTACTACCAAAATTATTCCTATAGGCATTGTTGTTGAAATTGTTGTTTCTAATGAAGTTCACATCAACTTGCTCTTCTTGAGCAACCAAAGAGGCTAAGGGAACATTATTTGGATCTAAAGGAGCTTTCCCATTAACAAGCATAGCCGTGATAACAGCAATCTTATCACTCAAAGAGGAGGTTTCTTCAATAGAATTTACCTTCTTACCATGTGGAGCTCTCTCAGTGTGCCATTCAGAATAATTTACCATCATATTATCAAGGAGTTTTGTTGCAACACCCAAGGTGATGGTCATAAAGGTACCTCCAGTAGTTGAATCCAACAGGTTTCTTGAAGAGAAGTTCAGACCTGCATAAAAGTTTGGATAATCATCCAAGAAGTAAGTCCATGAGTGGGACAATTCTTAACCAAAGATTTCATTCTTTTCCAAGCTTGAGCAAAATTTTCATTATCAAGTTGTTTAAATTTCATATCACTTCTCATAGATATAATCTTAGCAGGAGGGTAGTACTTTCCAATAAAAGCGTCTTTGCACTTAATCCAAGAATCAATACTATTTCTAGGCAAGGATAGCAACCATTCTTTAGATTTTCCTCTCAAGGAGAAAGTAAACAACTTGAGCTTAATAATATCTCTATCTACATCCTTATATTTTTGCATCATTAGAACTAGCACCAGAAAATTGCTCTCTCATTACAAGATTCAACAAAGAAGGCTTAATTTCATAAAAGGTAGCATCAGGAGCAGGTGGAGCAATAGGAGTACTTAAGAAATCATTGTTGTTTGTGCTAGTGAAGTCACACAACCTGGTATTCTCAATAGAGTTAATTTTGGTAAAAGTGGAGCAAGCCAACAACAGCAGCAACTAGAGCAGGAACTAATTTTTGTGTGTTTTTTATAAGGGAAAGCACTCCAAACTAAACTAATTTTTTTGGAGTTTTTGAAAACAAGAGGCAAACAAAACCAAGCAAAAGAAACTAAGAAAAACAAAAACAAAGTAAAGATAAAGGTTGAGAAGGACTTCCCTTATGAAGACATCCTTAGCCTCCCCGGCAACGGTGCCAGAAAAGCTTGATGATGGCGTGTTGACTCCTCGTTGGGAGACCCCAAGATCAAGGTGTGATGAGCACAACAACAAGTTTTACCTCAGTAAGAAATCGAGGTTATCGAACCAGTAGGAGGAAGGAAACGACTCAAAGGTGTTGCAAGCAACTTGGATACCTGCACAACACAAACTCAAGACTTTGCCCCAACGAACAGTGAGGTTGTCAATCTCATCGGTTTGCTGCAAAAAAGGATTAAATGTATGGTGTGGAAGGTAATAGTGGTTTGCAGAAAGTAACAGTAGCAGTGGAAAATGTATCAATGGTAAAGATTGGACCGGGGTTCATAGTTCACTAGAGGTGTTCTCCTTAGATAAACAAACATGGCATGCTGGGTAAACAAATTACAGCAGGACAATTGACAGGACTGAGGAAGGCATAACAATGCAATACAAGACATTCATGATCCTATGAGATTCGATTGGGCAATACAGCAAGATACATAGACCGCCATCCAACTACATCTATGACTAGAAATCCACCTTCGCGTTATCATCCGAACCCCCTCCAGTATTAAGTTGCAAGCAAGAGAAAACTACTTTAAGAAAAGTGTGTAAGGTAAACAATCCACTTGTTCCATGAACAAGAGATTGTTGTTTTCTCCCTAGTGGCAACAACACGTCTACAACCTTAGAGATTTCTGTTAGTTCCCTTAGATTAAATAGAGGCATGAACCCACTATCGAGCATAAATACCCCCTCTTGGAGTCACTAGCAACTACTTGGCCAAGATAGCTACTAACAACAGAGAGCATGCAAGATCACAAACAACACAGACATGATAGAATCAATAAGACAAAACCATTAATCAATCTGACATAATAATCTCAATATCCATCGGATCCCCGCAAACACAACATGCATGATTACAAATAGATGAGATCTTGATCATGAACGGAGCTCATAAGATCTAAACATGATAGCACAAAGGAGGAGATACAACCATCTAGCTACTACATGGACCCGTAGTCCAAGGTTGAACTACTCACGCTTCATACCGGAGGCTGGCATGATGAAGAAGAAGGCCTCCAGGATGATCTCCCCTCCGGCAGGGTTTCGGGAAGAGCTTCAGATCCCCCGATCTCGGGATGATGGTGGCGGCGGCTAAAGATGGTTTCGTGGAATATTGATCGGGTACTTAGGGTTTTGGCATCGGGGGGTCTTTATAGGCGAAGAGGCGAGGCAGTGGGTGCCCAGGGTGGTCACACCCCCTAGGCACGGCTAACCCTAGTCCGTGCCGCCAGGGGGTGTGGCCCCTGGTGCCTCCCCTTCGTCTCGTACTCTGGCTCCATGTTCCCCACGGTAAAATATTGACTTTGGTTTTGTCCTGTCCAATTCCGAGAATATTGATTTTCTGCATTTCTTGAACCAAAAATAGAAGAAAACAGGTAACTGGAACTATGGCATCTTGTTAATAGGTTAGTACCAGAAAACATTTAAAAACACCTCAAAGTGTAGACAAAGCAAAGCAAATAGATACTAAACAAGCATGGAACATTAAAAATTATAGATATGTTTCCGACGTATCAGGCGCTCACCCGAAGAGGACCATGACAGGCAAAATTATGATAATAGAAGGAGGCACAATTTTGATGGCTACAGTAAGCCCAACTATGTAGCAGTTGGTTTCATCGGGGTGGACAACATAAGGAATGACAACCATGGCAGCGGATATCACGACAGCCGAGAAGAGGCGGGAAAAAGTAGGCCAAGCCATCCTTATCGACCAAGGGAACCTCCGATGCGAATGCAACTACCAGAGGGGTCATGCAACATGCATTTTTTACGTTGATGCCAAGGGAAGACGATGACCAACCCATGTAACACCCTCGGTCACTCCGGACTGACAGATGTCACTTCTGGCAACTCAATAGGATCTCTAGACTAACCCCACAGACCAACACTAGTCTTTTCTACGCACTTTGTCCTCACTCGTGTGCACCCGATATCAACTTCCCAGTCGGTCACCCATCCTAGAATTTCTCTAGGCCAAGCACGCTTAACCTTAGAGTTCTTTTCGAATGAGCTTCCGAAAAATAAGTTGGAACTTGTTGGTATGGGTTTCTTATCAATCCTATTGAGCCATGCGCTAGGGTCTCACATACACCCACCCTTAGAATATCGACGTCCTCGTCGATCAACCACAAGCCAGGAACGTCCCCTCTTGGCACATGTTTGTGTGTCCAATTCCGGCACATTGCCATGTCGTGTCCACTCCGGGCCACCAGTGCCATGCTACACATGTCCGCCACTGACACGCACACGCCCATGTAACCGCGAGGGTCGGCTCTGATACCACTTTGTAACACCCCCGGTAACTCCGGACTGACAACTGTCACTTCTGGCAGCTCAATAGGATCTCTAGACTAACCCCACAGACCAACACTAGTCTTTTCTGCGACTTTTTCCTCACTCGTGCGCACCCGGTATCCACTTCCCAGTTGGTCACCCATCCTAGAATTTTCCAAGCACGCTTAACCTAAGAGTTCTTTTCGAATGAGCTTCCAGAAAATAAGTTGCAACTTGTTGGTATGGGTTTCCTATCAATCCTATTGAGCCATGCACTAGGGTCTCAACCCACCTCATGAAGGATTGCCGTAATTTCCTCGGAATGCAGGTAGTAATAAACAACATCGCAAATCATGGGCACACCGTGGCTCCAGGAACTCTAGCTCTTTTGGCCCCACCACCACCTCTAGGGCCAGCACCTCCGGGGAAGCCGCAACCTACTGAGAACAGAAATCAGGACGATGAGTACCCTAGATCCAGGGGAGCAATGTTGGTGATTCAAAAAGGGCGCCCGACCAACAGGATCCAAAAGATGATCACTCGAAAAGTTAATATGGAGGTAACAGCACCACCCCCAACACTTGAGTTCCTTTACTGGTCGAAGCAGGAAATCACCTTCGGCGGGGCCGATGACCCGCTTTGAGTACCTCGACCAGGTCATTCATCCCTCATCATTGATGCACAAATCAGAGGCTTCGACATGAGCAAGGTCTTCATGGATGCGGGAAGCAGCATCAACCTCATCAACAAACCCTGCGAGCAATGAACATCTCCCTAACGAATTTAGCACCAACTGAAACATCTTTTCACGGGATAGTCCCAGGTAAACCAGAAATTCCTTTAGGCAAAATCTATCTTGATGTTGTCTTTGGATCTAGAAGTAATTCATGCAAGAAAAGATCAAATTCGAAGTTATGGACTGGCCATCACAGTACCACGCGATCCTAGGGCGCCCAACTTTTGCAAGATTCATGGCAGTACCACACTATGCGTATATGATGATGAAGATGCCAGCGGCCAATGGGATCATTACGGTCAGAGGAAGCTTTACTAGGTCCAACAATAGTGATCAGTAATTCAACAAAATTTCCAAATCCTTCGGGATGGAGAAGGAATTTGAGTAGCCGAATATATCAGCAGTCACGGAGCTTATACCTAAAGTTCGGTCTATGCCTCACCTGGCGTTTGAGCAATCCAAGGATACAAGGGAAGTGCAGGTCCACCCAACAGACCCGAAGAAAATGTCCCTGGCGTCCACCAACCTCAGTCCTACATAGGAAAGCATGCTCATCAAGTTCCTCCCTGATCGCTGGGTGATCTTTGCATGGGTACCATCAGACATGCCAGGAATCCCTAGGGAACTCACTCAGCATGCACTCAATTTATATCCCGACACCAGACCTGTGAAGCAGTCACTCCGCCGTTTTGCAGAACCCAAGATAAAGGCCATTGGACAATAAATCCATCGCCTACTAGATGCCAACTTCATCAAAGAAATCAAGAAAGCACTTTGGGTCGCTAATCATGTGTGCATCCCGAAGAAAAACACAAAATAACTATGCATGTGTATCGATTTCACCTCCCTCAACAAACATTGTCCAAAGGATCACTTTTCACTCTCGTGAATTAATCAAATTATCGATGCAACCGCTGGGTGTGAACATATTTCCTTCCTGGACGCTTACTCCGGGTACCACTAGATTCGGATCAAGGTGGAAGACCAAGACAAAACATCATTAATAACACCTTATGGTATGTTCTGCTACACGACAATGCCGTTCGGCCTAAAAAATGTGAGTGCTACTGATGTGGCTCAGATCACTGTAGACCTTCGTTGGGAAACCCCAAGAGGAAGGTATGATGAGCACAGTAGTAAGTCTTCCCTCAGTTATGAAACCAAGGTTATCGAACCAGTAGGAGGAAGGAAACGACTCCAAGGTGTTGCTAACAACTTGGAACCTGCACAACACAAACTCAAGACTTTGCCCCAACGTACAGTGAGGTTTTCAATCTCACTGGTTTACTGAAAACAAAGGATTAAACATATGGTGTGGAAGGTAATGATTTCTTGCAGAAAGTAATCAGTAACAGTGGATGAAGTATCAATGGTAAGGATTGGACCAGGGTCCACAGTTCACCAGAGGTGTTCTTCTTAAGATAAATAACATAACATGTTGGATAAACAAATTACAGCGGGGCAATTAACAGGACAAGCAAGGCATAATAATGCAATACTAGACATTCATGATCCTATGAGATTTGATTGGGCATTACAACAATATACATAGCCCGCCATCCAACTGCATCTATGACTAGTAATCCACCTTGAGGTTATCATCTGAACCCCCTCCAATATTAAGTTGCAAGCAATGGATAACTTCTTTAAGAAATGTGTGTAAAGTAAACAATACCATTTTTCCATGAACAAGAGATTGTTGTTTTCTCCTTAGTAGCGACAACACATCTACAACCTTAGAGATTTATGTCACTTCCCTAGATTCAATAGAGGCATGAACCCACTATCGAGCATAAATTCTCCCTCTTGGAGTCACTAGCATCTACTTGGCCAAGATAGCTACTAGAAATGAAGAGTATGCAAGATCTCAAACAACACAGACATGATAGAATCAATAATCAAGAATACAAGATAGAATCATTAATCAATCTGACATAGTAATCTCAATATCCATCAGATCCCCGCAAACACAACATGCATGATTACAAATAGATGATATTGATCATGAACGGATCTCACAAGATCTAAACATGATATAACAAAGGAGGATAAATAACTATCTAGTTACTGTATGGACCCATAGTCCAAGTTGGAACTACTCACGCATCATACCGGGGGCTGGCATGGTGATGAAGAAGGCCTCCGGGATGATCTCTCCCCTCCGGCAGGGTGCCGAGAAGAGCTTTAGATCCTCCCGATCTAGGGACGATGGTGGCGGAGGCTATGGACTGTTTCATGGAGATCTGATCGGGTACTTAGGGTTTTGGCATCAGGGGGATTATATAGGCAAAGAGGCGAGGCAGGAGGGCGGCCAGGGGGCCTACACCCTGCCCAGGCATGGCCCAGGGTGGGCCCGTGTGTGTGTGTGGGGGGGGGTGTGGCCACCCTGTGACTCCTCTCCGGTCGCCCTTCGGTCTTTGTGTTCGTATCGGTGAAATATTGACTTTGGCTTTTGTCCCGTCCAATTCCGAGAATATTTACTTACTAGATTTTTCAAAACCAAAAACAACAGAAAATAGGCGACTGGCACTATGGCATCTTGTTAATAGGTTAGTCCCAGAAAATGTATAAAAATACCTCAAAGTGTAGACAAAGCATAGCAAAGTGGATACTAAACAAGCATGGAACATAAAAAATTATAGGTACGACGTATCAAGCATCCCCAAGCTTAACTCCTTGTCCTCGAGTAGGTAAGTGATAAAAAGAATAATTTTTGAGGTGACATGCACCATCACAATCATGATCAAAACATTTGCAAGCATTGAAAGTTGGGATCAAAGTACTCTAAACATGAGCATGAAAGATGAAGTTCTAACAATAAGACAAAGCAACTATGATGCAACATGAAAGGATACAAACAAAGATTTCATGAATAACAATGCATTAAGAGACGTTTGTTTGTTTCACATATAGAAAACATAACATAGTGGCATTCAGCTTGTCCCTCATGGAGTAGCAAAACATAAATGCATATGACACCTTCAAAGTTCATAAGGGTGACTAGATACAAATAGTTCAAGAACAAGAAATATCAACATTATGAATCAATCAATAAGTATTGGGACAATGCACACAGAACTAAGAATGGAAACTATGCTCTCTTAATTGGTGCCTAAGGATACAAGGTGGAGACTCAATATAAAAGTGGAAGAAAGGCCCTTCAAAGGGAAGTAGGGATTTAAAGTTTCATAAAGAGCTTCCAAAAATTATGGTACTTGTTAGCTTTTATCTCTCATTGCCCCTATCATAAGCATCTTGAAGTGATTAAGGTTAAAGTGAACAAATTATGGAGTATATGCTTGAAAAAGTATAAGTTGGCAATCTCATGTCCCTTGAGTACGAGGGATGTTCCTCATGCTACTCAACTTTAGTTACTGGTAAGTTATTGTCATAGTAAGTACATGTGTATCATAGAGAACCGCCAACAGGGTACCCCTTGCCCCATGATACAGGAGCTATCCCATATCAAAATGACAAGGCAATAGACAATGAGCATCTCAGCAGTCTTCTTATTTACCATGGGAAAATGGTGCTTTTTTCTCTTCTTTTCTCTTTTTTTATTTTTGTTTTTCTCAATCTCTATCTCTCTCTATTTTTCATAAGAAGAATGCTTCATAGATTGCTCATTATGGTGATGCTGCAAGTTTCCACCATGATTAGGCATGGCTTAGGATAGAGGCCCAGGCATTTCTCTAACACATATACATAACTCCATGGACTTACAAGCTCCCCTTTTATTTCACACCGCCGACATCGATAAACAAAAGAGCATGATATCAACTGGGTAGATATTTACAGGTGTTGAAAGTGTTCCTCGTGACAGCACGGTTCTGCTAATTTCCAACATATAAGTGCAAGCATATACAACATATATGACACAATCGTTCAAGTTTATTAGGGGCAAGAAAAATAAAGTGTGCCATCAAGTTTGTGAGAGCTTTAATCACTAACTTTCACATAACTAGTTTAATTTGGAAGATAGGTAAAACAAGAATATTTTTGGAATGGTGTAACACACCATGCATAGGTATTTATAGTGGACACTTTGGAATAACTTGGTTTCTTGGGAGTTGGATGCATGATTAGAGCCTACTCTATACAAGTGGAGGCTAGCAAAAGACTGGGAGCGACCAACTAAGAGAGCAATAATGGCCATAATCATGCAGAGCGACAAAACATTACTAATCAAAGCATAAAGTGGTACCATAAGTCAAAAACTAAATGATCATAGAGGCTAAGGTGACTGGTTCATAGTCATAACATGGTGTGAGCATGTGCCAAGTCAACCCAAACAAAGCATCAAAGGAGAATACCACAATATTATGCTTTTGTATGCTAAAACAACGCATGATTCTTCGAAGGCACATTAAGCAATCCTAATTGTTTGGAACAAGTCATGATACAACAATAATCACAAAGCATAAGGTCAAAACAACATCTAGCATGACATGATGAAGTATAAGTGACAGTCAAAGCAAGCTCCTTTTCGTACCACTATAAGCAAGAAACTTTCTAGTCCTTTCCAACACCAATCAACTTATTTGAAACAACACAGTGAAAGCGGTGGTCCAACTACTTTATTCAAGAAAACTAAGCAAACTAAAACTAAGACGCTCCAAGAAAAGCACAAAAGTGCATGAAACAATAAAAACGAAGTGTCTAAAAAGACGTGAGATTTTTATTGATGAAGAAGGGGATGCCTTGGGCATCCCCAAGCTTTGATGCTTGTACCTCTTGAATATTTCTTGGGGTAACAATGGATGGTATCCCCAAGCTTGATCTTTTGTCCATTCTTCATCTCATTACATCATTCTTTCCCTACACCTGAAAATTTCCTTCATACAAAACTTCACACAATCTTCATTAGCAACATTAGTGCATTTAAAAGATAATAAACCTTTGGGGTTTAGTTTTAAAAATCAAAACTTTCATTAAAAACACAATATACTGTAGCAATTCCTTCAAAAATCTCAATTTATCAAAGAGAACCCAAAAATAAATCAATAAAGACAAAAATGCAAATAATGGCAGAAATCTGTTAAAACAGACCAGCAAGTAGAAACCGATTTTTTCGAAGACCTTATGTTTCGCAAATCAAAAAGTGTTGAACTAACTAAAGTTATCTAACAACTTGGAGGATTTATTCAGAAAATTACAGCTCAATCAGACTTATATAGATTATTCACGAATTGTTATAGTGAAGTACATAAATCTGTTTCGGGACAACACTTCCCCAAATCTTACTTCCCTCTCATTAGAGGTTATTCTTGTCACACAAAATCAAATAAAAAGGATAAGGAGAGGTTATTAAAGAATTAATAACTTCCAAGACTCAAGAAAACTATTGGGTTATCTCTGTAAAATCCCTAAAATCACGTTTTCAAACTTTGCATATCATCCATGCATTCATGATCATTTTAGGATCATTTTCAAAGTCATTACAAAATCAGAAGCATTTGAATGCTTATTATTTTATGATCTTAGCATTGGCCCAATGCTACTCTTTATATGAGATTGTTTATCTTAAAAACAAATATATTTGATACTACGGTTGAATGTTGTATTCCAAAGCTTAGATAAAATTTCAAAAACAAAATATGATTTTAAAACTATTTTTAGATCTTTATTAAAACATTGGCAAATGCACTGTTTTATTTGAAAACTCCAAAGGACCAAGAAGGTTTGGTGAAACAACATGGTTTTATACTTAAATATGTGCAGGTTTAACTTTATAAAAATCCAGAAAGAATTTGAAATCAAACACAATTGAATTCATTTGAAAATGTTTCCTGAAAATCGAAATAGAAAAAGAAAAAGAATAAGGAAAGAAGAAAAGGCCGGCGCTGCCAATTTGGCCCAGCAACAAACCCAGCCCACTAAGCCCACCCGTGGCATTTCCCTCTGCTCATTCCCTCACCCGCGCAGAACCTACCCCGCAGTCGCTGATCGATGGGCCCTCTCCACGTCAGCGTCTTCTTCCCCAGAATCACGCGCGCAGTCACCGCTCCGCCGTTACCTCGCCGCAGTGAAGCGTGAATTAAACCCCGCTTAATTCCCATTGATTCAGAGAGTAATCCTCGCCCCGCTCCTGGCTACTTAATCCCCTCCCCACCACGGCCATTTTCCCCCACACAGAACCCTCTCCTCGCCACCAGACTGCCCAGATTTCACCAAACTCTATCGCGGTACCGAAGAACTCCGGCAGTGAATTCCGGTGAGCTCTCTGCGCCCCTTGAATCTTAACTTCGCCAATACAGCCACTGGATCCTTGCGCATCGTTTGACACCGCTGTTGTGTGCTAGGACAACCTCGAGCGTCGACAACGTCGACGACTGAGCGAACCCGTCGAAGCACTCAACTCCGGCGAGTTAATCTGGTTAGTCTCGAGCGCGCCTTGCCCTCTCTTTGATACTCGCATGACCAATGTCGTTCACCGCATCTAACGCACCGCTTGCTTCTCTCTGGCATGATCTACAACATCGGCAACGTCGACGAACAGCCGTGCCTGACGACAGGCTCCACTCCGACGAGGAATCCCCACCGTGTCTGTGCGCCCCTTGACAAGCCACTGACACGTTGAGCTCAAGCACGCCTCTGCGAGTCTGGTGAGCCTCTCCAATCTCTGCCTCGCTTCCCATAGCCGCCGCAACGCCGTAGACCGAGCGCGCCACCGCTCACCGTCGCCGCGCGCCGCCAGTTGTTGGTCGTTTGATCGACGGCCATAGGATCTAGATCAAGTGGCTACGATAGAACATAACTCGAAGGGGTACGTTTTAGATCTGGCTGTGCGTTTTCATTTAGATCGTGTGGCCCATATTGATCGATCCGGACGAAACGGTACGGGCCAATCAGAACACGCCGCGTGGCCTGAGTTTAGTTTTAAAAACAGAAATTAGATCTATTAGTTGTTCAAACTTGCAAAATTCATAACTTTTGATCCACACGTTCAAATTTTGCAAATTTTATATCATTGGAATCAGGAGAAATAATTATATATATTTATGCAATGTGTTTAATGTTTTGTTTCTGTAAAATTGGTTATTTTTGCAGAGACATTTATAGGCTTAGTTTGAGTATAGAAATGATTTGAAAAATAATTTAAAGATCAAATAAAGTTGATTTAGTGTGTCTTGGTCTTGTTTATGATTCAGTACTACATAATTGTCTTGTTGGGTGTAGAAAATCATCACATAAGCATTTGCATGCATTCATATATTTTTGATTGTATATCTTGATATGTGATTTTGGTGCCAATATTTTATGTGTAGATTTTGGTGCTAATAGTGATTGTGGTTCTGAAGATTGTTGCTACTCCCCAAAATACCAAGGCAAGTGGTGCTTCATGTTTTTGTCCCAATATTTTATACCTATGCATTAGAAATATTTTGTATAGGACTTGCATGATTAATTTGCTAAGTATCTATATGCTATGCTTGGGAAATCCTAGTAGTTGTAGAATTGTTAGAATTTCCTCTAAGTTAAGATGCTTACTATTGCCATGCTTAGCCTAGCTAGTAGCAACCAAGGGTGGATTATATATTCATGCTATGAGAAATATTTCTAAGTCTTGACTTGTGTTTTGCTTAATGAAACAACTAAGTGAATGAAACACCTGGGTGGAATGGAAAGAATGGTTTGTGTTGAGTGGTTACACAAGGCCCATTTCTATGGTTTTACCTTGTGTATCTCACTTGTGGATTGCCACCCAGGAACAAAGGGATTTGAGATGCCAAATGTTAAGAAGCTTCTAGTGCAGCCACATGGCATTATGGGCTTTGCCTGGACCATATAGGTTGCAATAACTTAGCCAAATGGACAGTTGGTGGTAGGGGAATGATAGGTTTGGAGCGTGTCCATTTTGGTCTAAGGGAAGGCTTCTGAAAGGTCCTGTCTTGGTGAAAATCAAGTCTTGTGGGGAAAGTGCACAACCTTTGCAGATGGAAGAATCTAAGTACTTAGCCATGTCCCTGGTATAGGACAACTTGAGCATCAAGACATGGTAGCTATGAAGAATCTCCTCATCCCAATTTTCTAAGTTAAAAACATTTGGATGAACAAGGGTGAAGGTTCACCAATTTCTATTGGTGGTTCCTTGGGAAAGTTTTATCAAAGAAAAACTTAGTGTTTTCAACTAATAGGTAAAACCTATTTTGAGCAAAGCAAGCCTAAGCTACACTTAGCCAAATTCATGTAGTAACTAGATGCTAGTATTTTACTAAGGTATCACTTGCCAATACTATTCCAATGTATTGACCCACTGTGGCTGTAACTTGTGATGTTGCAAGTTACTCTGATGATGATTAGGGGTTATGAGTCTACACTCAACATGCTTGCCTGTGGCACATGAAGATGAAGACTTTATTTATATTGTTATGTTTAAACTCTTGTAATAGGCCTATGGCCATGGAGTTGTAAAAGACTATGTTATCTCTGGAATGACGATGTAATAATGACCTTTGTTTCTGTGTACTTCATCTTAAACTGTGGATGCTAGCAATTGATCCAGGGACTAGCATTGCAATCACAGGGATCCTTACCTTTAAAAGGGAGGGATCTTACAATCTCCCAAGAAGTACTTTTCTTTAATGCCTTTAAGTTAGGCACAAGAAGCAAGAATTAAGTATTTTCAAATGAAGAAGCATTAACATCTAATTTTGCTTTAAAAGGAGGAGCAAAAGGTAATTTCTCTATCCTCATAGGTAAGTGTTCAATACCTTTCTTGAATGAACATTGATATTTAATGGTCCCTTTTTTCATATCAATGATGGCACATCGTTCTAAGAAAATGTCTTCCCAAAGTAATAGGACAAGAAGCATTGCATTCAACATCCAAAACATAGAAATAAACAGAGACATAGGCATTGTTAACCATAATAAGAACATCATTAACACTCCCCATGAGTTTCTTTTTAGCATTATCATCAAGTGGGACATCCAAATAGTAATCTTCCAAAGGTGGCAAATCAAGAATTTCATAAATATTTCTAGGCATAATAGAGACACTAGAACCAAGGTCACATGAGGCTTTGAGATAAAAGTCATTCACTTGCATATTAATGATGGGTTCCCAACTATCTTGTACTTTCCTAGGAATATAAGCTTTGTGTTTCAATTTTTCTTCCTTAATTTTAATGAGAGCATCTGTAATATGTTTAGTGAAAGCTATATTCATATCACTAGCATTAGGACTTCTAGCAAGGTTTTGTAGAAACAAAATCACTTCAGAAATATTGCAACCATCAAGATCAAAATCAAACTTAGCATCACAGGTAGTAGACTTATTGAGTTTAGGCATTGTTATAGGAGGAATAGGGACTTATTGTGGTTTGCGAACATCCATATTGGTGGTGGTAATAGTACAAACGCTATTGTTTCTAGCAATTTCAGCTTCTCTTTCCCACTTAGCATGTAATTTCGCTAACAATCTAACATTTTCATCAATAGTAACTTCTATGGCATGAGTAGCAGCAAAGGTACTTTTCAAGGTTTCAGGTTTAGCAGCCATTTTATTTATCAAAGAGGACTGTGCTTCAGACAAAGATGAAATATTTTTCTCAACATTCAAAAGCTTTTCCTCCACAACCTTATTGAAATTAGTTTGTTTACTAATAAATTATTGAAGCATAACTTCAAGTTCAGAGAGAGCACTTCTATTATTATTGTATAGGAAACATGCCCATGCGAGTTGCAACGGGAGAATTTTTTATGTTGTTCATAAATCCAATCTGATTAAAGAATGCCATTCTTAGTGACATTTGTTGATTGACATAGCAATATATGAATGTTGCATTGCTTCTGTGATGGAAAAACATATAATGTTGGTCATTGCTCTACAGCGTTCGTGACATACAATTCTTGAGATGTTTAAATAATTAATAATTTTCCTCATTGAATTGAACTATAGTGGGGAGATATGATAGCTATGAATTAGACAAACAAGATCTTGAAGGAGATCATGTGGCAATCCTCTAAAATTCACGTCTCGCAGAAATTAAACTGCTTCCACAAGAAGAGTGTTTCTCGTGGCTCATCTTTTCGTCAATTGAGAAGTATTTCTATCAGAAGCAGCATTCAATTTGCATGGACCATGCACATGAAATTATTAGACGTTTAAGACATGATACCAACAGAAGGGAACCAACATTAGTTACTTTGTCCATTATATCAGTTTTTTCTACTTCTAGTTGCTAGATTTATATTGCGAGGAAAACATTTAACAATTCCCTTTCTTTCTCAGTTCCTTGCTTTATTTTTTTTGTCTGGATGAAAATTATTATGAAATCTAAGCGACATGTATATTACATGCAGGGCCGGTCCTGAGGGGGGACTAGAGGGGCAGTCGCCCCGGGCCGGAGAAAAGTAGGGGCCAAAAATTTACAGGCCTACTATACATTGTAAAAAAAACATTTTTATGGGCTATATATCGACTCCCTTACCAAGGAAACAAGTATCCATCGCTCGCACGGCCTGATTGCTCGCCTGCCTCGATGATCAACTCCCAGGCCAAGGAAGCGATCGCTGGACTCGACAGCTCCCAGGTATCGACACATCGCTTGACCACGACCAAGGCATGTGCTCGACTCGAGTACTCGACGACTCCAGGAATTGGTCTAGACTCTCTTATTCGCTTTGGCTTCCCATGACCGTACATGCCCCGCTTCCCGAGTCCCGTCGCCTAATCGCCTCCCCTAGATAGTATCGCCTCCCATCGCCTGATCGCCTCTCAAGCGCCCTGCCTCAAGCCCTTTACGATCGACCTCCAGGCACCCCGCACGCAGGAAGGCCATCGACGACTTAAATCTGCCTACTGGTCTGCCCCCGCCCAGCCTTAATTCTTATTTCTTAGTTCTTAATTCTAGTTAGTAAATTATGTTCTTGATTTCTTGTTTGTAGCGAGAGAGGTTAACTGATTATGGCGCATAAATCCGATGCTTAGAAAAGAAAAAGGAGAGAACACGAGAAGAAATTAATAGAATCAAAGAGATGATCTTTTCATAAATTTTTAAAGAGCAACACGAGCACTACGAACAATCTAGATGAGTTGGCGCTAGTTCTTGTGGGGGAACACACTAATGTTGATTCATAATATAAAGCCGGTATAGAGGATGATGTTCATATCAATGCAGATGATGATAATGTGAGTAATCATGATGATGAATCTGCTAATATTGTTATCCTAATATTTCTATCGTTTATCGTATCTTATTTACTATTACTATGCCAGTGACTGTTGTATAAGCTGAAAGAAGCTTTTCAAAGTTGAAATTATTGAATATGGTATCTTATTTGTAAAGTTTCTTCTTCTTATTTAATATAAAAAATCTACATCGTAGGGGCTTCCCCTATGGTAAATTGTTCAAAAAAACTATTTTAGATCTGTAATGTCTCATGGGAGGTTAAATGGTTTGGCAACTCTATGCATAGAGAGGTTAGTGGACAAGATTGATATCGTTTCCATCCTCACCGACTTTGCTTCTAGGAATTTTTGAAGGAAATTTTAAGGTATCATGCAAAGATTGTTATTTTTATATGAATGCTATAGTTTGGAGTATACTTAAAATATTTATTTTTTATCATCTCATATATGCATAATTTTTTTATAATAAGGGCCCCAGAATTTTAGTTTCGCCCCGGGCCCCCGAAATCTCAGGACCGACCCTGATTACATGATAGCAATATATAAGACAATGATGCAATATCTGCCTCTTATCTTTTTTTCCCTCTATCAAATGTCATGCTAATTAGATAATTTCTGCCTGAAGTTTCCGTTTTTCTCCATATCTGCTTGCACAAAGAAACCATGTGAACTACACACGATAAAGGGTTTTGTTGATGAGCACGAGATTACAGTACCGTTAAAGGTGTTAGTCAGTTGCTATAATAGATATCGCGCGATTCAATTGTGTTTAAAAAAACTGAAACTGATTTAACCTTTTTTTGTAGTTTTAAATGCTTTATCAAATGTGTATCTCTCCAACAACTCAGCGTAATACATATCTTGATTTTCTTTATGCTTCATTCAGTTATCCTTAGCAATGCTTGCATTTCCAAGCATATTTTCTCGGAATTTTTAAAAATAATTCCGTACTTAAGATAGTTGATAGTGCAGCAGCTCCAAAGGTTGACCTTGAATTTGGGATATGAAGGGAAAGTAGACCAGCAACATATCAGACTTGAAAGGGTACACAAAAGTACAGAAAATATTCTACTAAATAATTCGTATAAAGTGCCATATTCTGAACTGCTAGCAGGCTTATTTATATAAATTGAAAATACATATGACAATCAGTATACAGACCCTCAGAGATAAAACTGAACCATGAGATCAGATTCATGATGTTTTGTCACAGACTGTAGCAAAGTTACGAATCTAAATTGACAAACTGCAGTATGCACTACCAACTTGAGCTACAACCTAAACTTGGATGCTAAAATTTGTACCTTTAACAAATAAATCTAGAAGTCAATTAAGCTAGAGGGCGAGTATTCACTAAAATATTGATGGACTCAAATGAAACATTAGACAAACTTAGCTTGTTTATCTGCAAGGATCACATTAGTAGTACTGACCCAAATTTTGTGCCATTGCTGCATCTCGTCGTGTATAATTTTTTTAAAAAGGTATCATGAAGAAACCACAAGGTCTATGGGCAAAGCCAATTAGATCCGACATGTTTTGTTACAAACAAAAAGAATCCCACATTATTTTATACATATAACCAGTGGAGGAAAGAAAAATAACAAGAAACACTTAATAAAGGTATAAATGAAAAGGCAAGACCTATGTGTACTGCAAGAAACTCCTACGGAATTAGAACATTATCCGGCCTTCGGGTTATTTAGCTATCATATTCAAGTAAGTTGGATATACCGTAGTAATCAATTTAAGGAAAATCACTTAAAGAAAGCAAGGAAACATATCTGAAATATCACCGTAAGAAAGGAAGGAAACACATTTGAAAATAGGAAAAAATTGTAAATAAAACTGACACATGCTTTTTTAGAAAAGACAAATTTATAGAAAATTTAAGGTATTAGGATGATGCATCATAAGTTCTTGGCCATTGCGATTGTAACGAACTCCTCATTTTGGTTGTTACTTAAAATTATTATTCCATTGTGAACTTTGTACTGAACTAATGCATTTGAGATATTTTTGCCCAGTAGTAAACAATGCAACGCTCAGTATTAATTCAAGCACCAAACTAACAAAGTATTTGATTAATAATTGAAAATATGTGAAAACTTGTCATGAAGGCAGACATCACACAAGAGCTTATTGCCATCATGATAAGATCCAGGCCTTCATTTATACTTAACATTGATTCAAAATAAATTATGTTGAAATCAATATGCATGTGCCATAAGTGGAAAATAAGAATGGAAGGACATGAGGAAAAGGTAAAATCAATTCCTTACTACCTAGAAATGTTTGAAGCAACTTCACCATCATTGCCAACATTGCAACTGTATGCACCATACTTTTCCTATAGAATATCGTAATTGAATCAGTAGTAAGAAATGTGTTCATGAAATCAGCGCAAACATATATATGCAATATTTTAGTATAAAAACTTTTGAACTGGTGGACAACCCATGTTTAATGATTTTTAGTGCTTTTGTTTGGGAACAATCTAATGGAGCACCCTAGGCAACCAAGCGTCGCTGCTAGGGGTTGAAGGCGAACTAGGTGTTAGGCAGAGGCTGAGGCAAACCAACAAAATAATCCATGGACAGTATGAAAATGCATATAATAAATGAACTGTTTCAGCGACAGAAGTAAAGAAGAGTACGATGTTCATGTGAGAAGAACAATAGGGAAATATATGAGATCACATTACTTTAATTTGCAAATACCTAACATAATATTATTTGCATTTGTTAGGGCGCCCGTTACCCATCGGATGTCTCTTGTATGTTCTTGCCACTTCTGTTGGCCACTGTCGTTGAATTCGGTGTTTGGGCCCCATCATTGGGCCAAGCTATTGCCCTCAATTAAGAAAGAATATGTAATAATTACGTCATTATGGAAGGAAATCACAAACAAACTGATATGTTAGAAAATTGATAACATGCATCTGCATTGAAGTAATTTAATGAATATTTTACACAAATGATGGTAAAAAAATATTTAGGGGCTGTGACATTGTTCCACACGTCCAATAGTAAAGATCTCATAACCATTGACAGTACCTTATTTCTGCAGGTTGTTGAATTATGTCGCTGTGTAATCGCAATACTGCTCATCATATCATAAAAGGATGCTTGGTTCATCTCCAAAATCAGCCGGTACAGGATAAACAGATAATGTCAGAGTTTGCACATGTATGCAATTTTTCGTTTATATATATGACTGTATTAAATGACTGTATTCATGGAAAGAACACACTGGCCAATATAATTTGGATCAGCCGTAAACAAAAGATTCATTCCATGTAAGTAAAATAAACAATGTATGTGCATATGGTTCAACTATAGCTAGAGAAACTGAAGACGCAAGTAGCAATGGGTTTGTTACCTTATCGAGGGAGTGACTGGCATTAGAACATGTTGAGCCACAATAGCGCAAAGAACATGCCCAAGATCAGCCCATAGTCCTCCTCCTTCGTCGCTGCCTTTTTTGCCTCCCCTCATGTCATCGGCTCCCCTCTTCTGGTGGATCCTGACGCAATACACGCAATAAATGGGTATCAAGATGTTAGGAAGTTATAAATATGACCTACAAATATATCTGGATATGTTAAAAATGATAATTCTGAAATGAAATCATCTCGATTGATGAGTGTGTCAAGTATAAAAGCAAAACAATTAACCCTCGAGCGTGGTTTGGTTTCAGTAGGCATTCAATCATCAAAAACTTTATGTACTTGTCAGATTCATCAAACATAGGAGTGGTTGGGACAGCTTTGCAATATCACAAAAACTTGGCATGCATAAGAGAAGTAGGGAGGGGTACATGGGAAGGAGCAGGATAACACGTTGGTGGAGAGAAGAGGGACTGCAATGGTATCCTTGCAGGGAATTCCAGGGGGGCGAGACGGCTGCATCCAGAATATAGAAGCATGGCGCTATGGCAGCGACGTGTTGCTACATGGCATTCCACACACAGATCTCAAGGATTGCGGCGGCGTCTGAAGGGAAAATGCCCTGAGAGGCAATAATAAATTGTTTATTATGTGTATTCCAAGTATATGATAGATGTTTATTTTGCATGCTATAATTGTATTAATACGGAAACGTTAATACATGTGTGTTTAATAAACAAACAGAAAAGTTCCTAGTTAAGCCTCTCTCATAAACTAGCTCGTTGATTAACAAGATGATCAAGGTTTCCTGATCATGGACATTGGATGTTGTTAATAACGGGATCACAACATTAGTGTAATGATGTGATGAACATTCATCCGAAGTATAGCATTACGATCAAAGTCATTGAGTTTATATTGCTATAACAACTTACGAAGTGATCCTAATCCTTAGACCATGAGATCATGTCAATCACTAACACCGGAAGAGTTTCTTGATAACATCAAACGTCACACCGTAACGGGGTGATTATAAAGATGGGTTCAGAACTAATAAAGTGTTATGTAGAGGCTCATGGATCGAGAGTGGAATTTGTTCATCCCGATGACGGATAGATATACTGGGACCTCTCGGTGATATCACATTGATTAGCTTGCAAGCAAGTGATTTGATCACTAGAATGTTATATCACGGGAGCGAAAGAGTGCATGTCGATGCGAGATCAAACTAGGTATGGAGATACCGATGATCGAATCTCGGACATGTAATATATCGTGAAACAAAGGGATTAAGATACTAGCGTAAAAGGTTCCGACGATCATAAGAAAGTCATCGTTGAATGTGTGGAGTCGGTATGGGTCTCGGACCCGCTTCGATTATTGATCCGAGAGGGTCTCGATCATGTCCGCATTATTCACGAACCGTAGGGTGACACACTTAAGAGACACCGACATCCAATTGGAGAAAAGTTTCATGCGAAGAATTAACAAGCGGGAATTTATTTCACTAGATACCAAACAGGTTTTGGTGAAATTGCGTAAAGTGGTTATGCATGTGAAATAGAATTCTAGCAAGGGGTTATTTGTGAATGTTTGTCATTAAAGTAATTGACAAAATTCTGAATAAAATAAAAGAGTTTTATTTAATGAGAGTTTGCATTAAATTTGGTGGAAATTTAATGGGATCTTTGAGTGGGATTTTGAGTGGAGGAATTTGGAGGAGTTTTGTGAGTGGAGTGTCCACCCACATGAAGAGGGAGGGCAAGGGGCAGCCCCATGCAGCCACCCCTTGGGGTTCCCTCCTCCTATAAAAGGAGCCTCCTCTCACTTCTCACTCACACCTCCTCGTGAAGGATCTCTCTCCCCTCTAGAATTTATCCCCATGGTCTCGGACTAGCGAGATACATGTTCCCGTGGCTTTTCGGCAAGAAAGAGTTGTGCTTCCGCTGCATCGCTGGAGCGAGGCGGAGGTTGCTCGGTGCCTCGAGCGTGTGTGCGAGCACGGATGCGCTGGCGATTTGCGCTAGGACTTCCTCTCGATCTTGAGATCGGCAAGAGATCGTCTACATCAACCACGAGTGGGACTCGTTAAACTTTGTCGGTCTTCAAGGGTATGTTCTCTACGGATATACATCCTCCCGTTGTTTGTATCTAGTATAAATAGATCTTGGTATATGGTTCACATCGTAGGAAATTTTTTGTTTTCTATGCTGCGAACCCTTCAGTGGTATCAGAGCCGGATCTATGCGTAGATACTTTACACGGGTAGTACACATATGAGTATGTGGGCGATGATGATCATGTTGTTGCTCCTTTCTTGTGATTTTGGATATTGGTGGCATAGTGGGATGAAGCGGCCCGGACAAACTTTACATGTCCTCGCACATGAGACCTGTTCCACGCTTGACATGCAACTAGTTTGCATAAGTGGCTAGCGGTGTCATCTCTCCTACTATAGTCAATATCTATTTTGCAAGCGAGTTGTCAACAATTTGATTATCCTCGTTGTGGTTCATGTTCGTAGGTAAGAACGGTTCTATCTCGAAAGCCCTCAGCCACGTAAAACTTGCAATGGATAAATTAGAGGCGTCTAGTTTAGATTGTTGCTGGGCTAGTGTTATAATATGGTAGTGTTGTAAGTAGAAGTATGAGATGATACTCTTACAACACATAGCGTAAAATCCATAGGCGTGGATTTACATATAGGTATGATAGTGATCATACCACGATGCACATGATAGAGATCATCTGGGGAACCATATAATTTCACTAATAAACATATGATGTTTGATTGCATCTTATATTGCTTGTTTAGCGCTTTGTTAAGCATAATAAGATGATCCTCATTTAAATATCAAGATAAGAATGTGTTCTTCCTTTAGTATGCACCGATTATGTTTTCGTCGCTCCAAGACATCACGTGATGATCGGGTGTACTTGGATCCTCGACCATACTTCGGGTGTAAAACAGTTACACACGCAAAATACTAAGGTTCTAACTTGGCGAGCCTAGCATGTACAGACATGGCCTCAGAACACAGACCGAAAGGTTAAGCATGAGTCATATAGTTGATATGATGCCCATTTGATGCTCGCCTTTGAAGCTATACCGACTCACGTGATGATCGGACTTGGTGTAGTGGATCTGGTTCATGTTTGATGCAAAGTGGTTTTTCATTCAAATCTGAGAACAATGGTTGTTCCATTTATATGAATGAAATCTTTTATGGTCATGCACCAATGTTGAATGGTTTATTTCTGTTGGATCTCGATGATAATGTTACACATATTCATAATGTTGATGCTAAAAGGATTAAACTTGATGATGATATATCCGCATATATGTGGTAATCGCCGTCTAGGTCATATTTGCATTAAACGCATGAAGAAGCTCCATTCGGATGGACTTTTGGAATCACTTGATTATGAATCATTTGATACATGTGAGCCATGCCTTATGGGCAAGATGACTAGAATGCCGTTTTCGGTTCAATGGAGCAGGCAGATTTATTGGAAATCATACATTCGATGTATGTGGTCCAATGAGTGTGTCGGCCGAGGTGGATATCGTTATTTTGTTACTTTCACGGATGATTTGAGTAGATACGGTTATATCTACTTGATGAAACACAAGTGAAACCTTTGAAAAGTTCAAGGAATTTCGAATGAAGTTGAAAATCATCGTAATAGAAAGATCAAATTTCTACGTGCGACCGTGGAGGTGAGTATCTAAGTTACGAGTTTAGCACTCACATGAAAGAGTGTGGAATTGTTTCACAACTCACACCTGCGGAACACCACAGCGAAATGGTGTGTCGGACGTCGTAATCGTACTTTATTAGATATGGTTCGATCTATGATGTCTCTGACGGACTTGCGTTGTCATTTTGGGGTTATGCACTAGAAGCTGCTGTATTCACTTTAAATCGGGCACCATCTAAATCCGTTGAAACGACACGTATGAATTGTGGTTTGGAAACAAACCTAATCATCATTTCTTAAAGTTTGGGGTTGCGATGTTTATGTGAAGAAACTTCAACCGGATAAACTCGAACCCAAAGCGGAAAAATGCGTCTTCATAGGATACCCTAAAGAAACTATTGGGTATTCCTTCTATCACGATCCGAGGGCAAGGTTTTTGTTGCCAGAATGGATCCTTTCTAGAGAAAGAGTTTCGCGAAAGGTGTGAGTAGTCGGAAGGTAGAACTCGAAGAGGTTGTGGAACCTTCTCTTCAAAGTATGGCGAGTAGCGCTGGCGGAAGTCGCTCCGAGTTGGCTCCACCTGTTGAAGAGGAACTAATGATAATGATCATGAAACTCCGAAGAGAGTACTACCGAACCTCGCGGTCAAACAGACGCTGCAGCTCCGTTTGTACGGAAATCTGTCATAAATTTCATGGTTGATGAATATAATGACCTGCGGACGTATGAAGAAGCGATGATGAGCCGGATTCCAACAAATGGTTAGAAGCCATGAAATCCGAGATGGAATCCATGTATGAAAATCAAGTTTGGAACTTGGTGGAATTACCTCACGACCGAAAGGCCGTAGAGAACAAATGGATTTTCAAAAGGAAAAGCGATCGATGGTAATGTGACCATCTATAAAGCTCGACTTGTCGCAAAGGGGTTTCGACAAATTCAAGGAGTTGACTACGATGAGACTTTCTCTCCGTAGCGATGCTAAAGTCGATTAGGATTATGTTAGCAATTGCTGCATATTTCGATTATGAAATATGGCGGATGGATGTCAAAACCCGCGTTTCTCAATGGTAATATTGAAGAAGAGTTGTATATGATACAACCAAAGGGTTTTGTCGATCCTAAGGATGCTAACAAGGTGTGCAAGCTTCAACGATCCATCTATGGATTGAAGCAAGCATCACGGTTGGAATCTCCGCTTTGATGAGGTGATCAAAGAGTTTGGATTTGTCCAAACTTATGGAGAAGCTTGTATTTACAAGAAAGTGAGTGGGAGCAATGTGGCATTTCGATATTATATGTGGATGACATATTATTGATCGGAAATGATATAGAACTTTTAAACAGTGTTAAAAGTTATCTAAACAAATTTTCAATGAAGGACCTAGGTGAGCGTCATACATATTAGGCATAAAGATCTATAGAGATAGATCTAGGCGCCTAATAGGGCTATCATAAAGTACATACCTTGATAAGATTTTAAAGAAGTTTAAAATGGACGGAAGTAAGAAGGGTTCTTACCTATGTTGCAAGGCAAGACATTGAGTAAGACTCAAAGTCCGGCTTCGGCGGAAGAAAGAGAGATAATGGACAAAATCCCCTATGCTTCAGCCATAGGCTCTATTATGTACGCCATGCTATGTACAAGACCGGATGTGGCACACGCTATTAGTTTGACTAGTAGGTACCAATCGGATCGAGTTGAACATTTGGATAGCGGTCAAGAATATCCTTAAGTACTTACGAAGAACAAAGGATATGTTTCTTGTATACGGAGGTGAAGAAGAGCTCGTCGCTAAGTGTTATGTCGACGCTAGCTTTGACACCGATCCGGATGACTCTAAGTCTCAATCCGGATACGTATTTCTCATGAATGGCGGAGCGGTTAGTTGGAGGAGCTCCAAACAACCTGTGGTAGCGGGATCAACAACGGAGGCCGAATATGTTCTTTGCCGAGCGGCTCAGAAGCGATTTGGATGAAGGAGTTCATATCCGAACTAGGAGTTGTGGCAAGCGTTGGACCCAATGGTGATCTATTGTGACAACAATGGTGCCATTGCCAATGCCAAAGAGCCAAGGTCTCACAAGCATTCCAAGCATATTAAGCGCGGTTTCACTCCATCCATGAGCATGTCAAGGATTGATATATAAAGATTGTTAAAGTACATACGGATCTCAATGTAGCAGATCCGTTGACTAAAACTCTCCCTATAGCAAAACATGATCAACACCAGAACTCAATGGGTGTTAGATATATCACTATGTAACTAGATTATTGTCTCTAGTGCAAGTGGGAGATCAAGGAATATGCCACGAGAGGCAATAATAAATTGTTTATTATGTGTATTCCAAGTATATGATAGATGTTTATTTTGCATGCTATAATTGTATTAATACGGAAACGTTAATACATGTGTGTTTAATAAACAAACAGAAAAGTTCCTAGTTAAGCCTCTCTCATAAACTAGCTCGTTGATTAACAAGATGATCAAGGTTTCCTGATCATGGACATTGGATGTTGTTAATAACGGGATCACAACATTAGTGTAATGATGTGATGAACATTCATCCGAAGTATAGCATTACGATCAAAGTCATTGAGTTTATATTGCTATAACAACTTACGAAGTGATCCTAATCCTTAGACCATGAGATCATGTCAATCACTAACAGGAAGAGTTTCTTGATAACATCAAACGTCACACCGTAATGTGGTGATTATAAAGATGGGTTCGAACTAATAAAGTGTTATGTAGAGGCTCATGGATCGAGTGGAATTTGTTCATCCCGATGACGGATAGATATACTCTGGGCCCTCTCGGTGATATCACATTGATTAGCTTGCAAGCAAGTGATTTGATCACTAGAATGTTATATCACGGGAACGAGAAAAGAGTGCATGTCGATGCGAGATCAAACTAGGTATGGAGATACCGATGATCGAATCTCGGACATGTAATATATCGTGAAACAAAGGGATTAAGATACTAGCGTAAAGGTTCCGCGATCACAAGAAAGTCATCGTTGAATGTGTGGAGTCGATGGGTCTCCAGATCCGCTTCGATTATTGATCGAGAGGGTCTCGATCATGTCCGCATTATTCATGAACCGTAGGGTGACACATTAAGAGACACCGACATCCAATTGGAGCAAAAGTTTCATGCGAAAAGAATTAACAAGCGCAGGAATTTATTTCACTAGATACCGAAACAGGTTTTCGGCTGAAATTGCGTAAAGTGGTTATGCATGTGAAATAGAATTCTAGCAAGGGGTTATTTGTGAATGTTTGTCATTAAAGTAATTGACAAAATTCTGAATAAAATAAAGAGTTTTATTTAATGAGAGTTTGCATTAAATTTGGTGGAAATTTAATGGGATCTTTGAGTGGGATTTTGAGTGGAGGAATTTGGAGGAGTTTTGTGAGTGGAGTGTCCACCCACATGAAGAGGGAGGGCAAGGGGCAGCCCCATGCGCTGCCACCCCTTGGGGTTCCCCCCTCCTCCTATAAAAGGAGCCCCTCCTCTCACTTCTCACTCACACCTCCTCGTGAAGGATCTCTCTCCCCCTCTAGAATTTATCCCCCATGGTCTCGGACTAGCGAGATACATGTTCCCGGTGGCTTCGGCAAGAAAGAGTTGTGCTTCCGCTGCATCGCTGGAGCGAGGAGGCGGAGGTTGCTCGGTGCCTCGAACGTGTGTGCGAGCACGGATGCGCTGCTGATTTGCGGCGCTAGGACTTCCTCTCGATCTTGAGATCGGCAAGAGATCGTCTACATCAACCACGAGTGGGACTCGTTAAACTTTGTCGGTCTTCAAGGGTATGTTCTCTACGGATATACATCCGCCCGTTGTTTGTATCTAGTATAAATAGATCTTGGTATATGGTTCACATCGTAGGAAAATTTTTGTTTTCTATGCTGCGAACCCTTCAGCGTCTAGGCCCACAAGATTCCGGCAGAGCAGTCCACGCGTGGAACTCAAGGGTGGCGTCGCCGGCGGTGTCCAGGCCCGTAAGTTGGGGGAACGTCGTCGAGGCCAGTGTGGAGGGTCGAAATCTTACATGCTCTCGACGTGGGGGGATGCCGCAGCGCCGAGGTATAGGATGTTGCCAGGGGCGGAGGAGTAGAGGAGTCCAACGACATGATTTTTGGATCAAAACCGGGAATTTGTTGTTGGTTCATGCTCTTTATTTGGCTTTTTCCATCGGCGTGATTATTGTTGCTGATTTTGCGCGGACGCGCGGACGAAGAAAACTGTGTCGACGAAGTGATAGACGTAGCGGCAGAAAATGGAACACCTTCCTCTTTTTTAGATAGTAGAGGAATTTCCATAAATAATGCCATTATTAGGAGGATAGGCCTATAATTATTGTTACCAAAATTATTCCTATAGGCATTGTTGTTGAAATTGTTGTTCCTAAAGAAGTTCACATCAACTTGTTCTTCTTGAGCAACCAACGAGGCTAAGAAAACATTATTTGGATCAATATGAGCTTTTCCATTAACAAGCATGGACATAATAACATCAATTTTATCACTCAAGGAGGAGGTTTCTTCAATAAAATTTACCTTCTTACCATGTGAAGCTCTCTCAGTGTGCCATTCAGAATAATTAACCATCATATTATCAAGGAGCTTTGTTGCAGCACCCAAAGTAATGGTCATAAAGGTACCTCCAGCACCAGAATCCAACAGATTTCTTGAAGCAGTAAGTCCATGAGTGGGACAATTCTTTACCAAAGATTTCATTCTTTCCCAAGCTTGAGCAACATGTTCATTATGAAGTTGTTTAAATTACATTATTTCACTTCTCATAGATATAATCTTAGTATTTTCCAATAAAATCATCTTTGCACTTAATCCAAGAATCAATACTATTTCTAGGCAAGGATAGCAACCATTCTTTATCTTTTCCTCTCAAGGAGAAAGGAAACAATTTGAGCTTAATAATATCTCCATCTATATCCTTATATTTTTGCATCTCACAAAGTTCAACAAAGTTATTGATGCGGGCAGCAGCATCATCAGAACTAGCACCAGAAAATTTCTCTTTCATCACAAGATTCAACAAAGAAGGCTTAATTTCATAAAAGGTAGCATCAGGAGCAGGTGGAGCAATAGGTGTACTTAGGAAATCATTGTTATTTTTGCTAGTGAAGTCACACAACTTGGTGTTCTCAACAGAATTCATTTTTGCAAATGCGAAGCAAGCCAACAGAAGCAACAACTGGAGTAGGAACTAATTTTTTTTGTTTTTGATAAGAAAAAGCAAACCAAAGGAAACTATTTTTTTGTAATTTTTGATATAAATAAGAAAGCCAAACGAAACAAAAGGAACTAAGAAAAACAAAAAAAACAAAGTAAAGAGAAAGGCCGTGAAGGACCCCCCCCTTGTGAAGCCGTCCTTAACTCCCCGGCAACGGGGCCAGAAAACCTCTTGATGCGGCTCAGATCACTATAGAGCTTCGCTGGGAAAACCTAAGAGGAAGGTATGATGAGCACAGCAATAAGTCTTCCCTCAGTTATGAAGGCAAGGTTATCGAACCAGTAGGAGGAAGGAAACGACTCCAAGGTGTTGCTAACAACTTGGAACCTGCACAACACAAACTCAAGGCTTTGCCCCAACGTACAGTGAGATCGTCAATCTCACCGGTTTGCTGAAAAAAAAGGATTAAACATACGGTGTGGAAGTTAATGATTGCTTGTAGAAAGTAAACAGTAATAGTGGATGAAATATCAATGGTAAGGATTGGACCGGGGTCCACAGTTCACTAGAGGTGTTCTCCTTAAGATAAATAACATAACATGCTGGGTAAAAAAATTATAGTGGAACAATTGATAGGATTGAGCAAGGCATAATAATGTAATACTAATCATTCATGATCCTATGAGATTTGATTGGGCATTACAACAATATACATAGACCGCCATCCAACTGTATCTATGACTAGTAATCCACCTTCAGGTTATCATCTGACCCCCCTCCAGAATTAAGGTGCAAGCAACAGATAACTGCTTTAAGCAATGTGTGTAAAGTAAATAATACAATTGTTCCATGAACAAGAGATTGTTGTTTTCTCCCTAGTAGCAACAGCATATCTACAACCTTAGAGATTTCTATCACTTCCCCAGATTCAATAGAGGAATGAACCCACTATCGAGCATAAATACTTCCTCTTGGAGTCACTAGCATCTACTTGGCCAAGATAGCTACTATATTCGGAGAGCATGCAATATCTCAAACAACACAGACAAGATAGAATCAATAATCAAGAAGACATGATAGAATCAATAATCAATCTGACATAGTAATCTCAATATCATCGGATCCCCGCAAACACAACATGCATGATTACAAATATATGATCTTGATCATGAACGAATCTCACAAGATCTAAACATGATAGCACAAAGGAGTAGAAACAACCATATAGCTACTGTATGGACACATAGTCCAAGGTGGAACTACTCACGCATCATACCGGAGGCTGGCATGGTGATGAACAAGGCCTTCGGGATGATCTCTCCCCTTCGGCAGGGAGCCGGGAAGAGCTTCAGATCCCCCCGATCTAGGGACGATGGTGGCGGCTACGAAATGATTCATGGAGACCTGATCGGGTACTTAGGGTTTTGGCATTGGGGGGATTATATAGGCGAAGAGGCGAGACAGGAGGGCGGCCAGGGGGCCCATACCCTTCCCAGGAGCGGCCCAGGGTGGGCCCATGCGTGGGGGGGGTGGGGTGGCCACCCTGTGGTCCCCTCCGGTCGCCCTTCGATCTCTATGTTCGTCTCGGTGAAATATTGACTTTGGCTTTTGTCTCATCCAATTCCGAGAATATTTCCTTACTAGCTTTTCTGAAACCAAAAACAGCAGAAAACATGCAACTAGCACTGTGGCATCTTGTTAATAGGTTAGTCCCAGAAAATGTATAAAAATACCTCAAAATATAGACAAAGCATAACAAACTGGATACTAAACAGGCATGGAACATAAAAAATTATAAATACGTTTATGACGTATCATCTATTTACCAACGTATGATGCAAAATTGCCTCAGAAGCCAAATTGGCAATAACGTCAAGCCTACATCGACAACATCATCGTCACAACCAAGCATGAGTCGACCTTTATCAATGATCTTCAGGAAACGTTTGATAATCTCGAGAAGTACCGCATCAAGATTAACACGCTAAAGTGTTCCTTTGGATTACCAGCAAGACAACTCCTCTGATACCTATTTTCATCAAGGGGGATAGAGGAAAACTCAGAGAAAATACAAGCAATACTGACAATGAAGAAGCCAACAAATCTTCACGGTGTACAACAACTGGCAGGGCGCGTGGCAGCGCTCAGCAGGTTTATTGCTCGACTAGGAGAA
This sequence comes from Avena longiglumis, assembly GCA_030063025.1. Taxonomy (NCBI): domain Eukaryota; kingdom Viridiplantae; phylum Streptophyta; class Magnoliopsida; order Poales; family Poaceae; genus Avena; species Avena longiglumis. The sequence goes on along the minus strand of CP125977.1, from coordinate 153,645,576 downwards.
AAGGTGATCCCTTTATACAAGATCATGAAGTCAGAGAAATTCGAGTGGACCAACCAGGCTCAACAAGCATTTGAGGCACTCAAGAAAACACTCTTTACATCACCCGTCGTTGTGTCGCCTAAAGAGAAAGAAACACTCATGCTCTACATCGCCACCACAAACCAAGTGGTTAGCACAGTCTTGGTCGTCGAACGACCCGAGGAAGGAAAAACTCATGGCCTCCAAAGGCTAGTATATTACCTCAGCGAAGTTTTGTTTCCTTCAAAACATAGGTATCCGTACTATCAGAAACTCACATACGGTATCTTCATGATAGTCCGCAAATTGCGCCATTATTTCTCAAAGCACCCGATAGTGTTCGTCAATGAGGCCCCCCTCTCCAACATATTGAATAATCTAGAAGCTACAGGACGTGTCTCTCTTTGGGGCATCGAACTATCTCCTCGAGAATCACGTATGAGAAGCGAAAGACTATAAAATCCCAATTATTGCCTGATTTTATCACGGAGTGGACAGAGCTGCAGAGCGTGGGTCCCCTTGATCTGTCGAGTGCGTAGACGATGTACTTCGATGGGTCCAAGCGGACATAAGGAGCAGGAGCAGTTGTCATTTTAATCTTTCCACAAGGAAACAAGATGCGATACATTTTGCGGATGAGCTTTTCCAATGCTCTAAACAATGAAGCCGAATACGAGGCCCTGTTGCATGGCATGCGCATGGCCGGAACTTGCGGTGCAACTCGCCTAAAGATTTTCGGTGACTCAAATCTTGTAGCACAGCAAGTGATGAACAAATGCGAGGCTGTTAGCGATAACATGATCACATATCGAGACCTATACATCATCATGGAAGCCCACTTTGACGGATGCGAAGTATCTCACGTTGGTCGAGTAAGTAACGAGAAGGCCATCAATCTGGCAAACATCGGATCCTTATGTCTCTCTATGTCACCCAGAGTTTTTTGGGAGGAGATCACGGAGCATTCCATCAAGCCCAAGAAGGTCAAGGACGTAGCAGAAACTGGAAGTGAAAAATCCAAACCAGCCAAGGGCTCGGGGGCTGCGCCAGCTGAAGAGCACGAGGAAGAGGACGTCGAAGAAACGGAGGAACCCGCAAAAGTGATGATAGTGGAAACCACATGGATGTAGCCGTACATAGCATTCATAATGCATGCAGAACTCCCCGAGTATATAGTCGAGGTAAGACGCATCACCCGACGTTCTAAGGCCTTCAGAATTATCAATGGTGAAATTTATAAAAGGAGCATCTCAGGAGTACTTCAGTGTTGTGTCACACCCGAATAGGGGAAGCGCATCCTCAAATATATACATGAAGGAATATGCGGACATCACGCCATCAACCGCGCAATTGCAGCAAAGGCCTTCCGGGCAGGGTTTTATTGGCTTACAGTAGTCCAAGACGCCAAGGACATCATAAGAACATGCGAGGCATGACAGATATTCGCAAACAAGCCCAACGCACCAGCAACATAACTGACCCCCATACCATTGGCTTGGCCTTCCGCTTAGTGAGACCTAGATATGGTGGGAAAACTCCACAAATCTTCGCCTGGTGGTCACGTCTTTCTGCTAGTCGTAGTTGACAAATTCACAAAGTGGATAGAAGCAGCACTCGTCACCAGCCAAGACACAACCTCGGTTGTCAACTTCTTGAAGTTGATAGTTTTTCGCTTTGGGGTACCTCATAGTATCATCACGGATAAGGGCACAAACTTCACATCCAATGAGTTCAAGGATTACTGCAAAGAGATGGGCATAAGCATCATCTACGCTTCAGTAGCCCACCCGTAAACAAATAGGCAAGTCGAAAAATCCAATGGTCTCATCACCAGCAGCCTCAAGAAATGGTGACTAGCCCCACTCAAAAGAGCAAAAGGCACCTTTGTAGACGAACTACCTGATACCTTCGATCCAGATTATGGATGTAGTATAGCTCTTTTTCCCTAGTATACCTAGGTTTATCAAATCCTCGAGAATTAGAAAACAAAGTGATATTACTTAAGCAGACCTTCGAGAGTTTTAGAATTACTATTGTGTTTTCACCGGACCAAGAGTTTGCGATATTTTTGTTGTTATTGACGATGGAGAGAGAGGGACTAGGGTCTTCGGTTTCACTAGTAGTTGTGCAAAACATCTGATGGGAATAATAGATAATAATAAAGTATGCAAGATAATTATATGTGGACATTGAATCCATAAATGTTATCGCCTCCGCAACCGCTTATAGCAATAACCTACTAGTCTTATCCATAGAAGAAAGAGAACTAATGATATGTATCATGATGTCACCATTAATTCCAAGTAAGTTCCTCACATACAGCCGTACTACCCCTTCTGTCACTGGGGTTCCCATCCCGCAGATCAGTCATTACTCACACTCCCTTTACCTGGATCAATCCTCGAGGTCTTGGGTACCTGACAAGTCCTTAGATTGAGGCAAGAGAGGGTACTACAATAATCATGTCATACAAACTAATACATGATCCCATCTATGATAAATAACATGCACAAAAGCCACATGGCTAGGCCGAAGCCCTTAGCCCAAGGAGAATTACTCACACATAGAGATGAAATCGACAATCATAAACATTGTAATAGAGATCATAAGGTTGATAGAAAATAGTCTTACAATGTTACCAATTGGAGAAGAGATCTACTATTACAAGTGGTGGAAGATGGCTATGGTGGTGGAGAAGGTTTAGAGGTTTAGATCTAGATCTATTCCTCCGGTGTGGCGGCTTCTGGTGGAAGGGAGAGTTGAGGTCGAAAAGAAGCGTTGTTTCCCGTTGCCCGAAGCCTCTTTATATAGGGGTCCCTTCACGAAAGTTGTTCTATTTGACCTAATGAAGTCGGTGCAAACTATACGGCCGGAACTATACGACCGGAATAAAATTACTGTCGTATAGTTGGTCGTTAAAGCTTCTGGTTTCTTTGACATGTTGGAAATCTCGTATCTTTGGCATCTATGTAGTGATTCCCATCATCATACGTCATTATCTGCGAAGGCAAAAATAACAATAAAGTATTGCATACCCCTTTGATCGTTAGACATTAGTGACATGTTTTAAAGAGATATTTCATCAAATATATGAATAATATCTAGTTTAAATGTGGACGTGGATGGCTATATTTCACAGCCATCAACCTCCCCAAGCTTAAACTTGATCGTCCTCGAGCAAGAAAACCAAAATTAAAAAGGAACTCAGCATTTAAAATGAAATAACGAGATGATGATCTTACTCATGATTGGTAGTCTCATGTTTCCTCCACTTTATTAATCTGAAAAACTTCAGCATAGATATAGTAATGGCAAGCATATCATACGGGTTTCATGAATACTTATAGGGAAGCAAAATTATTGTAAGAATGGATGATTTAAGAGAGTAAACTTTATTCTATGTCATATAATCATAAGCTTGCCTTTGAACAATAAAGTATGATCATATAAATTTGAGGGTGTGAGAGTTTTTAATGAAAAGCACATACACTAAAGTATCTCAATTCTCCCACATCAATAAATCAAGACTTTTCAAGCACTACCTTTCTATTCATTGTCCTTAAAGAATTTCAGTTCTTAAGTAATTGAGAGCATGCCAAAAAAATCATTAGTTTATCGGGTTGTGATGGACACTCGTGGCATCACTAAGGTTTTTGTTCCTTTTGCATAATGATTACTCATATCAGCTAGAGGAGTGATTCCATCAGCTACTCGGGAGTGCCAAGAATCTTACCCATTATAGCATTGCTGCTATATATGTTTAATCAACTCATAGCCGAAATCTAGGAGTTTTCTCCATGAAGATCGTTCGTAGGCTAGAAGAGTTGTTGGCATCCCATGAAGTTTGACACGCATAAAGCTATATCATTCTTATGATTTACAGGTCAAACTTTGGCATGCTCATAAAAAACGCTAAACATTAATTCAATTGAACAAATATTTTCAAAGAGAGTTATCAATTCAATCATTATTTTCTGTGGTGTTGAATGTCTCTAGGAATAAGCTTTCAAGACTAAACACTACAACACCCAAGTCTTCAATTGTAAGACTTTTTCTTATTTCAGTTGTTTAGCAAATTTTTAGCCAAGACTTGGTTAACTACAAGAGATGAAACAAAATGTACTCAATTAAATACCCATTCAAACAATTTTTTTACTACAATATAGAGACTAACTCCAGCGATATAACATCTCAACATTACTACTAACTAAAATGGGTTTCTCAAACTTCAAAAGTGGGGAGTCATAAGGCATACCTCTCATGTTTGGTTCCACTTCTCTCTTCTCTTTTTATTTGTTTCTTGAAAACATGAAGTCAGTAACTCTCTTGCAAATATATGAGAACTTTGAGGCGAAAAGAAAAAGAGAGAGGGAAAATAAAGATAAATGGAGAAATCTTTTTTGTGGTTTTTGAGAACGGGAATTAAAGAATAGAAAATTGGCGGCAAAGCTCGTCTTTGAAAATCTCAAACAAAATAAATTAACTAAATATAAAGTGTTTGGGAAACCAACACGAGTGCTTATAAACTCAAATAAAATCATCACCTTGAAAATAAAATAAGGAAAATGAAATAAAAATAAAAATAGATAGAAAACCTCCCCAAGCTTAGGCTTTTCCAAGCCCTTCAAATCACTGTGGTGGGGGAAAAAGTTGTAACTCTAGTTCGCAAATTGAGTTCATAAGTTATTTGTTGTTTCTCAGAGGTTCAGGGCGATATTATGCATTCCCTCCACAGTTCCTCCAAGTTCTTGGAAATCTTGATATGTAGCGAATCGGTTTGGTGGCTGCACCTCCTAATGGTGGACTTCTTGCTCCTCCTCTTGGTCCTCATCCTCCTCTGGAATATCCTCCTAGGGTTGGTGTTTCTCAACCTGCAAGTCATGAAGCACACGTCCGTCCTCGATAGAGAAAAGACCATTAGGCAAGGGAGCGAGGTAGAGACGCCCAAGTCCAGCAATATGGAGATAATAAACACCACCTCTCCTAGTGAGCATTCCACAAGCCTTCAAAGTAGAGAAACCAACACGTCGCTCACCTAGCACCGGCTGTAACTCACCTAGGTCGATGCCCAATCCATTGCCAAGCATGATGATGACGCCTCCACAAGTGATAGGTCCTTGGCTTTGGCGGGATTGGTACTCCAAGTAGAGCACAAGAATTGCGTCCAAGTAAAGTGACAAGTTGTCATAGTTGAAAGAAACTTTAGCGAGGACTAAGATGTCCTCCTCACTAAGTCTTGTAAACTCATCACGCGCCTGCAAGGTGTTAGAAATAACATAGAACAAATAGCGAATAGCAGGATGTTGAATATTCTTGACTCTAGAAGTAAATCTCATTCAATTATAACAGAGTTCATGGGAAGGTTCCATGTCGGTAAAAGCTGTGCGCAGAGCATTAGGATCATTGTTGGGTAAACCAAAACAATTGCACCATTCATCAAGTGATAAAGAATAATTATTGTTCATGAGTTGGAAAGAAATTATATCCTCCCCATGACTTGTCTTAACGGTGCTTTTCAAAGAGCTAAGACATTGAATGGTTAACCGGCGGTAGGTTGGTGCATCCTGAAATACAAAGTTTTGCAAGCCAACCCTATTGCAAAGTAAATTAAAGTCATTAGAAATACCGAGTGGGCTCAATATGATGGGTCAAGCCCACTTGGTTGCCTTGACTTCTCGGTTTTTGATCATGTCGAAACGATCACGGTGGGACTCGTTCTTGAATCGAATCCCCATGCGTTCCTGAGCTGCAGCCCAAGAAGAACTAGCGGTGGCAAGAGCACGTGTCTGGCTCCTCGTGTTCATCTTCTAAAAATAATAAAGACAATTATAAAAAATTTGATCCAACAATAATAGTCATAACATATTCGTCATCATAGCACACTAAAGAATCTCCTCAACATAATAATCTAAGCAAGAGAATCATGGAAAATAGTTCAAAATAAGTCTCACCCTAGATTGATAATGACAATAGATCAGAGATGAATTTGCAAAAAGTAATTGGAGGATCGGAGGAGAAACATACTGTAGATCACTTGTGTGTGAGGAAATCGAATCAAATTGAGTAGGGGTGAACATCCCTTGAGGTTTTGAGAGAGTTTGGAGGTAGAAGAGAGAAAAAGGATTGATGTTTTGGGTACCTCCACGTGCATTTAAATGGTCGGATGCAACTATACGGTCGCAATTATACGGCCGGAACACTTTGTTCCCGCCGTATAGTTGGCCTGACGGCAAAATTTTAGACTTTCTAGGGTTTCTTTCCCGGTGGCTGTAACTATACGTCCAGAACTATATGGCTAGAACTTTTGTTCCTGCCGTATAGTTGGTCGTCAATCTTTCTGTATCCTGGGATGAAAAAATTTCAATGGGTCGCATAACTATACGGCGAGAATTTTTATTCTCGCCATATAGTTGGTCGTTAACGCTTCTATACACATCAAAAAACTTCTACTTCTTCAAGAATTACTTTTTAGACTGAAACTTAGCGAAACACCTTGTTTTGATAGAAAAATGACGGACTAAAATGTCGACCAACTTTGGCGTGTATAAAACAGGAATTTTTAGTACCGCTGAATCTCTTCTTCTCACTAGAGTTTTCTAGCACACTTTATTCTATATAAAACTTAAAAACTTAAATCAAACCTTTATTTCACATGGGTTGCCTCTCATGAAGCGCACTTTTATGGTCAATAGCTTGACCTTGATATTGCTCACTTAGGCCATATGAGTGGAACACCCACTGCGAAGTAATTGGTCTTCAAAGTGATGGCCTCCTTATCATCTTGCTTGGCTTTATTTTTCCTAGGGAAATGAATAACAAAAGGATCCCGCGAAGGCAACTGGAGCTTCACGTTCCCTTCATGCAAATTGATTAAAGTCTTAATAGTTCTTAAGAAAGGACTGCCTATATAATAGAAGCAGTAGCATCTTCAGGCATGTCAACAATAACAAAATCAATAAGAACGGGACAACCTTTAATGTATACTAAGGTGTTTTTTTAATGCCTACTACTTGTTTGTAAGTAGAATCTACTAGATGTAATTTTAATTCTATGATATCAAAAGAGCCAAGATTTAACTTGTTAAAAATACTCTTTGGAATTATTGAAACACTTGCACCTAGATCACATAGTGCAGCTATTTTATTAGTCCTAATTTTAATCTTAATAGTAGGATCAAATATATCGTCTAGCTTAATAGGAAATTTTTCTGCAATCTTCTTATATTATTCTTCAAGCTCACGTACCTTTATTGCTACCTGATTAACGAAGTGTTGATACATGGCTTCCTCATTTCCCTCACTTACCGGAATCTTGACATTGATCCTTTTTACAAGATCTCCATCCATGTAGTTCGGTGAAGGAGCATTGCTATAATCACATTCTGCGTGCTCCTCCCTTTGGATTCTTATCATCTTGAGGTCTTCTACTGGATTGGGCTTAGTTTTAATTACAAATTTAGTTAGAATGAGAGTTTGACTCTCGGTTATCTTACCTAGCTGTGCCTCAATGATCCTTGTTCTTTCTTGGAGGGCCCGCAAATCATTTCTCAAACTAACAACTTGGTTAGATAATTTACCAAGCATAGCATATTGTTTTGCTCATTTTGTGAGTCCATAAAAATTTAACTAGAATATTGTTTTGCTCATTTTGTGAGTCCATAAAAATTTAAGAGTTTCTTGGAGACTACTATTACTTGATGCAATATTATTATTAGAGTTACCTGCTGGACTAGAATAATGTTTCTGGAAATTTGGATTATAATTTTTCTTCCAAGCAGGGTTATAATCACTACGAGCTATGAAGTCTATTTCTTCAATAGTTGGTTTGGGAGTAGCTCTTACCTGGGTTTCCTTACCTTTAACGGCTAATATGAGCTCATCCAACTTAGCATTGAGTTCTTTATTTTCTTGAGGTATAACGGAGTTCACCTTCTTCGTGTTTAATCTTTCAACATGCCATTGGGCATGGTTGTCTTGCATATTATCTAGTAGCTGCTTTACTTCAGTAATTTGCTTACCCATAAATGTTCCTCTAGATGCAGTATCTAGCATAGACTTAGACACAGGGTTAAGATAATTATAAAATAAATGGAGAATTAACCAATCTTCCATCCCATGGCTGGGATAGTTTCTCATGCATTCTTTCATTCTCTCCCATGCAAGCACTAGTGGCTCGCGCTCTTCCTGTCTAAAACCAATAATATTAGATCTGAGTTGCATAGTCTTTGCAGGTGAAAATAATTTAGTCATAAATAAGGAAGTACATTCCACCCACGATGCAATATTATTTCTAGGCAAAGATAACAACCATTCTTTTGCTCTTCCTCTAAGAGAGAAAGGAAATAAGCGCAACTTAACCACATCAGGGTCAACATCTTTAATGTGCGTCATATCACATATTTCAGTAAAAGTATTTAAATGCATACCTCCATCTTCAACAACAGAGCCTCCAAATTGATTATGTTGAACCAAAATTAAATAGTGGGGCTTAATTTCATAGTATTCAGCAGCAATTGTTGGCTGAGTAATAGGAGTATGCAAATAATCGTTGTTGGGAGTTGCAAACCCCCCTAGTTTCTTTTTAGCCATACTTCCTATGTTTTTGGATTTTTTTAAACAAGTACTAATGAAGATAAAACAAGAATTAAAAAACTAAATAATTTTTTTGGTTTTCAAACAAATACTGAAAGCAAACTAAAACTTAAAAACGAGAATTAAAACTAGCAAGGTTCCTACTAACCTCACCAGGGTAGCTATTGCTTCCCCGACAACGGCTCCAGAAAAAGGATCGATACCTGCGATCCGAATTACGGATGTAGTATACCTCTTTTTCCCTAGTAGATCTAGGTTTATCGAATCCTCGGGAAGTAGAAACCAAAGTGAGATTACTTAAACGGATCTTCGAGAGTTTTAGAATTCCTATTGCATTTTCACCAGACCAAGCGTATGCGATCTTTTTGTTGTTGTTGACGATGGAGAGAGAGTTGTCATCGAAAAGAAGCGGTGTTTCCTGTCGCCTGAAGCCTCTTTATATAGGAGTCCTTTCACGAAAGTTGTTCTGTTTGACCTAGTGAAGTCGGTGCAAACTATATGGCCAGAATAAAATTCCCACCGTATAGTTGATCGTTCAAGCTTCTGTGTCCACTTCACACCTCCTGGTTTCTTTGACGTGTTGGAAATATCGTATCTTTGGCATTTATGTAGTGATTCCCATAATCATACGTCATTATCTGCGTAGGAAAAATAGCAAGAGAGGATTGCATACCCCTTTGATCATTAGGCATTAGTGGCAAGTTTTAGAGAGATATTTCATCAAATATATGAATAATATCTAGTTTAAATGCGGACATGGATGGCTATATTTCACAGCCATCACTACCCTCCGTCCTATGGAGCCTATGAACAACTCAAAATACCGCTACACAAGAGACCCCTTTCTTTCTGTACCACGGTGCTGATGTCGTGCTTCGAATCGAAATAACTCAAGATTATCCTCAGGTTGCTACTTATGACAAAGAGGCCTCACAAGAAGCACTCGAAGATGATGTTTATGCACCTGACAAAGCAAGAGATGTTGCTCTGCAATGAGCAACGCAGTACCGGCAGAACCCGTGCAACTATCATAGTCGTCAGCTGCGTTCTAGGTCCTTCGTCGTTGGGGACCTGGTCCTTCGCCTCAAGAAAGATGGCCATCGCAAGCTGGAATCCCCGTGGGAAGGGCCTTTCATCGTCACCGAAGTTATCTCCGGCGGGGCATATCGGCTTCAAGACAAGAAGACCGGAGTCAAGTACTCCAACCCGTGGAACATTGCGCAACTGCAATGTCTCTACACTTAGGATCTTTAATTTTCCGCAATTTATATTCAATAAGGACTACGACCAGGATTCTCAGCCAAATAATCATGTTTTGTATATAATAAGGCCTACGGCTAGGCGATTACGCCACATGTACCTCCGTACAAGAAGATCAAAGAAGCTAAGTTCCTGAAACTCAGTCTGCATTGTCCATATTTTAAATTTATCCTTCATCACCCACCCGACACTCGGGGGCTCCTCATATCACAAGTGTTTAACAAAAAGCATGTCACCCGATACTCGGCGGCTCTGCAGAAAAGCGCTACAAAATATTCGGCTACGCTGTCCAGCCTAAAAATCCTTGACCTGAATAGCTAACTTGGCCTTAGGGCGTTAGGCAAACAAAAGGGTCTCGCATGCAGTCAGAATAGTCGAAATTTTAACAAGACAACAAACATACACCACACGCATTATGCTTCATGAAACAGAATTTACATACATATTTTTTGCATTTTATGTGCAGGAATTGATTAGAACTCAAAGTTAAGGAAAAAATCTATGTCTTCATCCAGCATTTTTCGGATGATCCGAATAGCGGGGCGACGAGTGGCTTGGTAGTGAGGAGCCATGCTAAAGGCAACATTTGGCATACCAGGAAGATGGCGAGATATGAAGTCCAAGTACAAAGTGGGGTCATGGGCATGAACCCACGCAAAGGCCAACTTTGCCCCAGCAACTAATTGAAGCTTGATGTAGTGGCCAATCCTCTCGCCTAGTTGAAACTTCACCATCAGTTCAGCTAGGCCTTGAGGTTGTACATCTCGAGGAAAAATAGCATTATTAATCATGGCCAATGCTGGGCGACAGCATTCGACGAATTCCTCTACCTCGGACACTCGATCCTGGAGAAGTGCAAGCGTGTAGGCACATTTATGGTTAGTCCAAAAATCATTTTCATATCCTCGGGAGGCTTCTATAAATGCGTTCATCCGAGTGCGCAGTCGATGGTATTCTTCCACTTTGTTCAATCGGATGCCTGCGAGAGTTAAAAAATTCATGTTGCAATCTTCGGGTTAGGCAAAAAAGACTCGGTGGATCAACGAGGGACACTTACAGAGCATCTTCTCGCTCACGCGAGAAATTTCCTCCAGCATAAAAACTTGACGTTCCAAAGTTTTTTGGGTCTTTGACTGGGCAACATCAACCACAACCTGCACGACCCGCAATTCAGTTTCCAGCCGTTTTATGCGCTAGATCTTCTCAGCATACAAAAGAGGGTCAATTACGCGAGTGACTGTATTAGATGTTGCACATACAACTGGCTTAGAAGGGTCAGTCGAAGGACTAGTGATATCAGGCATCATCTGGAACAAAATATGACAAGGCAAAAAAACTCAGATATTCGAAGCCCACACAGGGGGAGCAATATATACAAAAATGAAACAACGTCTTCAGCGGGAGCATGCAAGAAATAAAGTACAGAGCGAAGTCTTTTACAACTTACAAATAAAAAGAAATTACAACTAAGCAGATTTTTAGGATGAAGCGATGACGCTAGCCGAAGGAGCATCAGCGGTAGGTTTGGAGGTGGCAGGAACTCTTGCAGAAGGAGTATCAGTTGAAGCCTTGGCATCGGGAAACTCTTGACAGATGCCAATAGACAGCAACATGCAAAAAAATCTTTGCCTTATTTATGTATGGCTTCGAGCTCAATTTTTTCCCAACGTCATTTACTGGAAGAGAGGAGCTAACCTTCTTCCAGTCGATCTTCTCACCATGGGCAAGCGACAACGCCATAGAGATCTCCGCCCCATTCTTCGACTACGCTAGACTATACCTCGTCAATGGGTTTGGATTAGCAAGGAATATTGCCGTCAAATCATTCAGGTTAGTGGGTATGTCGTTCTCAGGGAAGATCTCTACATGCAGGGCCTTAAAAGCATGGCGGGAGCGAATCAATGGATTGCGCCCGCGCACGCTATTCGCCTCCAGAGTGCCAATTGCATCCGACAAAGGGTCAAATTTGAGCTTCTTTTGCGGAGTCAGAGATTGGCTGGTAATTTCTATAAATAAGAGGAAATGAAATATAATTCAAAAACTCGAAGAAGCAAAAAATGAACACAGGTACGGAAATAAAGGGAGTGGCAAAACTTACTGGTCAAGGAGGAATTCAAGGCCTCCACACAAAGTCGTTGACATGGATATGCCCTACGGATACCCGATGTTATCCTACCTGGTCCAACCCGAAGGAAGGCCCACTCGACAACCTGCTAGGGTCCATGACGCCTATGACATTTCATCTACTATGAATCCCATATGGACACGGACTCCCAAGCGCACAAGACAAGGAAATCTCAAGACTAGAGTTTGAATACAACTTGTAACCTACTTGTATCGGTACCTGAGACCTAGCCTCCCCATATATAAAGGCTAGGAGGGTCCAACGAGGAGGGCACACCCCCCAGTAGAGTAGACCACAACAGATTTACACATCTCTACCTCATACCACCACATACACACCTCAATGCCAGATCGCATCTGCGCACCCCTGTAACCTTTGGTTCCGCTGTAATCAAGAGCAGACAAGCAGAAGTAGGATTTTCCCTCCGGGGGCCTGAACCTGGGTAAACCTCGTGTCCCCGTGTTTCTTGTTTGCTAACCGTTCCGCGATCTCCAGCATCCCCATCTTCTCCAAAACCCAAGTCCATAACAATGGGCATTGACGAGATTAAACCTCGTCAATTGGCGCCGTCTGTAGGAACTGGGGGCGCTGATTGTGCGGTCGTGACGGTTCCATCGTCAAAAAATCTACGACTCAACGAGCTTCAAATATCAGATTCAATTTGTCTCCCTCATTATCAACATCGACTAGATTAGATCACATCTGGTCTATTCATCTGCGTCAGGAAAAAAGCAGACACCATGGAGTAGAGAAGCTGATCAAGTCCGTGAATCAAGTCCCGATTGGATGCGTATACTACTGGTCCCGGCTGGTTATTCTTTGTTTGTTTGGAAGACGTCTGAGCGGAAGCAACGGTACAACGAAAACCATGTCACCACGATCGATGCAAAGGAAAAAGTTTCTCATCAAGATCGATTGAAGCAAAGGAAAAAGTCTCTCACGAGATTTTGTCTACCGGTGGAGCACAGGTAACAAAAGAGACAAAAATTGATTGGCCGCCTTCCACTCAAATTGCAATCCAAGGTGCTACTTCACGTACTCATGTGGAACAAGATAAAAAGAGAAAGATCGCTCAAGCTGCTAGCTAGAGCTAGCTTGTACGTACATACGTACCCGTCGAAGACAAATAATCTAGTACATCGGCGAGTCACCGGGCTACATTGACAACTTAAAAGATATTTCGATTTCGCCGCAGCCATTTTCGCTTTCGTCTCGTCCAACAACGACTTCAACCATGGGATCGACTTCATCCGGTTAAACGCCACGCGACACATCGCCGCGTCGACTCCGTCCAACTACATCGAATCTACACCGGGGGCTGCGCCAACTCCGCCGCGTGACCCGTTGTGGTCTACGACCATGATGACTTGTTGTACTCTTCGACTACGTCAACCTTCTGCAATCTTCTATTGCAACAAACTTCTATCACCGTCGACCTCGGCGAATCGCTGCCGCGTTGACTCCGGTCCGCCGCATTGGCTCTCGGACGCCGCCTCGACCACATCAACTCCACGCTCGGGGGCTGCGCCCACTTGTCCACACGACTCGCGACCATCGGCTTGTTGCGGTTTTCGACTACGACGACCCGATGCGATCTTCGATTGCGGCGACCAGTCATATCGGCTTCAGAGACCACGAATTGCGGGCTCCTTCAACTCCGGTCATCTTCTATAATCTTCGGCTCTAATGACTCGGGGGCTCGGGGGGCTTCCTCCGCTTCGGCGACCAACCGTTGCCTTCGACTCCAGCAACCCGCTGTGGTCTTCGACTCCCACGTGACCCGCTGTGGCCATCGGCTGCGGTGACCCGCTACATCCTTCGGATGTGGCGACCTGATGCGATTTTTGATTGCGATAATCTTCCGATGCGGAACTCGCTGCCGCCATCAACCTCAGGAATCCGTCGCTTCTATGACCGTGGTCCGCCGCGTCGACAACGTCCACCGCGTGACCCGCTACCGCGTCAACTTCGCCATGACAACCAACAAAGCTAAGTTTCCCTCTACTTAGAGATGATTGCTTTTTTAACTCGCACTCGAAACACTCGGGGGCTGCGCCCTCTTCGAGTAACCTAATGTGCCATCGGTTCCACACACTCGATCACCTCGACCGCGACAGCCTGAGTAGCTGATTCTGCCTGATCGTCGAATCCTTAAACTCCGAGTGCCTCGACAAGATACTGAGACTAAGGGTAACCAGGATAACGAAAAGGCCTAGCATACAGTGCAACAGTGTCGACTCGATCGGCACTAGAATCTTACTATACAAGCCGACAGGCAAATATTCTTTTCAAGATACAAGTACTTCACAATTTCTTATGTTTTCTGCAGCTTACAAGGATGTCGACTATGTCGAGCTATTCTATCGGTTCCTCCAACAGGAGTCGACAAAACAACTGGCTACGCCATAAACAGAAGACCCGAGTCGAAACCCTCCTCGGATGGTTGCATCGCTTGATGCTACACAGGCGCGACGCTGACTATGTACCCAACAGAATCAACGATGTTGACTTCATCCGCAACGTCGAGTCCTTTCGGATAAACATGGCGCGGCTCCCCTACCTCCGGGTCAGTGGTTTCTCCTTATGCGTCAGACCCTGACTCGGTGCACTTCCGGGTCAGTGGTTTCTCCTCGCGTGAGTCTCCACTCGAGTCTGCGACTCGACTAGACACTCGGGGGCTACTCCTATCAGGAGCGCTGGCCGCGCACCCGAAGCATGAATAGCATACTACGCGAATGATCTATTCTTCGAGTCCTACGTCGAGTCTGCGACTCCACTACGGACTCGGGGGATACTCCCATAGGGAGGATTGATTCAAGCATCCGAAAAAATTGTGTCCTTCGGACCTGAAGCAAACAATAGCTGAATTAAAGTCTCTGCTCGAGTCTACCACTCGAACAGACACTCGGGGGCTACTCCCATAGGGAGCGCTGGTCGCGCACCCTATGAATTCTTCGACTACAATCCTTCGGATCAGCATGCAAAAACTTTTCGGCAACTTTTCCCCAATTAACGCTAAGTGAGAAACATCCTCCTTGGTCACTCGAAACACCTCCGCGGTGATAAAATTTCGGATGCTGTGTCTGCGACGCAAAGATAAGACCTACATATACCATCTGATGGTCTGGTAACGCACACGACTGCGCTCTGCTAGTGAAAATCCATGCCAACAGTCACGATGAAAATCCCGACGGACGCGTTGGTTACATCATTCGAAAACTACTGGGATTCTACTCCTGTAAGCCCTCAATGGCCTGAGTTGAATTTTGTCAGCATATGTTCCGGGTTCGAGTCAAGGGACTTGAATCTGAAGAAGATCGTGTTGTTTTGTCCTAAGACAGTTAACTGACCCTGATCCATCGGGAGAGTCAGGCACACGCATCAACAATCCCTGCACACTCAAATCATACTCTAAACAAACAGAGACAACTGCACCTGAAAGATTGAAGAGTCCTCAGCCGAATCTACGATTCGACTGAACACTCGGGGGATACTGACATGGATATGCCCTACGGGTACCCGATGTTATCCTACCTGGTCCAACCCGAAGGAAGGCCCACTCGACAACCTGCCAGGGTCCATGACGCCTATGACATTTCAGCTACTATGAAGCCAATATGGACACGGACTCCCAAGCGCACAAGACAAGGAAATCTCAAGACTAGAGTTTGAATACAACTTGTAACCTACTCATATCGGTACCTGAGACCTAGCCTCCCCATATATAAAGACTAGGAGGGTCCAACGAGGAGGGCACACCCCCCAATATAATAGACCACAACAGATCTACATATCTCTACCTCATACCACCACATACACACCTCCACGCCAGATCGCATCTGCGCACCCTGTAACCTTCGGTTCCGCCGTAATCAAGAGCTGACAAGCAGGAGTAGGGTTTTCCCTCCGGGGGCCTGAACCTGGGTAAACCTTGTGTCCCTGTGTTGCTTGTTTGCTAACCATTCCGCGATCTCCAGCATCCCCATCTTCTCCAAAACCCAAGTCCATAACAATGGGCATTGACGAGATTAAACCTCGTCAGGTGTAGATCCTTGTCCCGCATATCTGCGGCTTCATTTCTCTTTTGGAGGGCGTCGGCTTCTGAAGCAGCATCTTGCTTGGCTTTTTCAAGCACCAATTTTTTCTCCTTTAGCTTGGCTTCCAGCTCATCACTCGCTTCTGCGCTTGATCGCGAATGACCGCAGATTCATTAGCAACAGTTGTGTCAGAAGGAAAATTGTCATCACGCGCAAATGATCAGGTACAGTGGGAAGAAAACGGGCATACCATTAAACTCTTCGGCTTCATGGCGGATCTTGATGAAACGAGAGGCCATTTCGACCATTTAGTGTACCAACGGTTGCACCAATAGAGACAAAGTTACTAGGGGGCTGAAACAAGAGGGGAACCCCAAGGAAATAAATGTAGTAGGCACTTACATCTTGCATGTCGGGTTCTAAAGGATTTTCGGATATATCTACACCCCTATCAAAAGGTTTCGTTTTCTTCAATGGCGGTTCAGAGGGTGACGAAGCTGTGTTTTTCGGATCCAATTTAGCAGCAGGATTTTCCACAAGGTTAGTCGAACTTGCTTATTGGCCTGATAACTTTGGAGGAGATGGAGGAGCGTACCAGCCGGCGATTTTGGAGAGACATCCTGCTCCTCATCGCTCCTGGTAGAGCAAAATATGGTTGATTATTTTCTTGGATAACAACTAAAAATCAACAAATAAAAAAGGCGAGTAACTTACGAGCTAATCTCTTGAGCCATCCGGAAAATCCCCTAGAGGGGAACAACTCGAGTAGGTTTGACATTCTGCGTCTTGGATCCTGTCGAATCATCGAAGTCTTCGAACGTTTCCATAGGATCAACACGTTTCCATTTCCCCCCACGGGGACCACATCATAATCCTCAAAACGAGCCAAAGAAAATGATGCAGTGTCATGGGAGGAGCTCGCAGATGCAGTATGGTCCTCTCTACAACACCGGGAATTTCGGCATATCCCTCGGATACGGTAGCACTGTCGGGCAGATCCCCAACTTCGGGAAGTGGAGGCAGACAGAATAGATGGTCATGGACCTATCGATAAAGGAAAAATTCAAAGACAAAAAAGTGAATCCGAGGAATCACAAAGTAAGGATAGTAGTGGCAAATAGATGTGCAGGAAACCAAAACTTTACCTTAGGCACATGATGCTTCTTGGTGAAAGGTTTCACCCGACAATCAGTGCGAACAGGGATTTTGTTCATCAAAAATCGTGAACGAGCGCACCCTCTTCTCCAAAATTTTAAGCGTAAGATCCTCAGGTGTTACTCTCATTGGATCTTTCCGACCAGCATAAGTCCACATACCAGCCAGCCGAGCATGGAGGGGTTGAACACGAATCCGCAAGAAATAAAAGATTTGGAGATCCGACAAACCAATAGCGTGTAGCTTCTTGATTCGGTCCAACAGCGGTTTTATTTCCTTTATTTCTTCAGTTGAGGGGCGCTCTTCCCAGGACACGAGCCTCTGGCAGGTTTTTGTCGGGTCAAAGGGAGATAACCCGAACTCTTGACCTTCGACCTGTTGGTCCTTGATATAGAACCACTTTGTTTTCCAACCTTAGATAGAGTCGCTTTCACATCAAAGTACTCTACATCTAAGCGCACAGAGATTATTTCGCCACCGATGTCATGGACGACAGTATCAATGGCATTAGGATGAATAAAATAGAAGTGTTTCCATAGGCCCTAGTGGGGATGGATCCCAAGAAAACACTGGCATAAGGCCATGAAAATAGCAATGTGGAGAATGGAGTTTGGCGTAAGATGGTAGAGTTGTATGCCATATACAAAGAGAACTTCGTGGGCAGGAAGAGAAAGACCACAAAAGAGGAAAGACAGGAACATTACCCGCCATCCCGCCTCCGGTGCAGCATGCCCTTATCGCCGGGCAGTTTGTAGGAGCCTTTCTTCAGGAGGTAGTAGTCGCGGGCCTCAAGCAACTCGCGTGCAGTGCATTTAGATGGAATCCACCCCATGGCCCGTGTCTTCTTCATGGTGGCATCAGCAGAAGAAGATGCTCCCTTGGACCGGCCCATGGTAGCTCGTGGATGAAGCAGTGTGAAGGGGAAAAGTGGAATTATAAGAGCGCAAGAACAAGGAGGAGATCTGAGCGGCGGAGCAAAGGAGGAAGATGGAAAACGAATGGGAAGAGTAGTAATCCCTAAATTCCCTTCAATATAAAGAGACGCAGTGAAAACATACACCGTTGATTACAAGTTATGAAGCACCAGAAGGAGCAAGACGCAACCACGTGGCACCAAATAAAAGGGGAAAATATCCCGTGCAGCTAAAACAATCACGGTAAATCCGCTGGCAATCACACGACGCCTCAATTTTCATGTTACAGGTGGGGCCGCATAGTAAAAGTAGCACATCCACACCGCCCACGCGTCACACTGGATATTGGGACCCACATAGTGATATGTCCAATCAACGGAAACTGCTGCACGCCATCTTCGTCATCAGTGACATCATGAGAAATCAAAAATCAGCGAGGTCAAGCTCAACCGAATAAAAACATGGAGTCTATGATCATATGCATGCACCCGAACATAGACTCGGGGGCTACTTTCGTCGAAAAAATATTCAACATGAACCCGATAAAGTTTTTTATAAGTATATTCCTCAGACAAAGGATATACTTTGAGCCTATGCTCCGATGCAAGCACCGCAACATAGCCTCGGGGGCTACTCCCATAGGGAGGGTTGTCACGCACCCGATAGAGAATCCTCCCATGGAGTCTACATTGTCAGCATAAAAGAAGTATAAGTTTTGATCCTACACTCGAATTCAAGAATTCGTCTATAGCCTTGGGGGCTACTCCCATCGGAAGTGTTGTCATGCACCCGATAGATATTATGAATCAAACCTATGAGTATTACATACTTGTATCCTCATGCGTCTACTCCCATCAGGATCACCCGATAAATACTAAAGAAGTCGATAACTTCAGCTATTCTAACAGCCAAACAAGGCAGTTGATAAAATCTTCTCAGACCGTGTCTGCGTGATAACATGTATGAATGTCGTGTCCAAGACATGAAGATAAGACCTATGGATTAATCCAGACGTGGCTTGGTAACCGCACACGAAGGCGCTTTTCCAATATTTATCTGTATCTACGATACGATGAAAAGTACCGATGGACGCATCATGTACCCAAAATATAAGCACTGGGATTCAACATTTGATTCCAGGCTCGAAATGAATTACGCCAGCAGATACCGAATTCAAGCCTAGGGACTTGAGTTTGACATAGGTTCACACTATTTTTCCCAAGTGCAATTAACTGATTTCCGATCTGTCGGATGCATTAGACTCGTTGTACCAAATCCCTAAGCTTAAATAGAAACTTCTGCTTACAGCGAAAATTTCGGCTGAAATAGCCAAAACAGAATTTTGAGAGTCAACCGGAATCTACGATTCAGATAGAGTCTCGGGGGCTACTGACACTACAAGAATGGCCAGATGCGCCGACGGCCGTTTAAGACGCCGACGGCCAAACGTCGGGGCCGTCGGCGTAGCACCGGACCAGGCCAGCCCAACTGGCCAGCCCTCGGCGTAGCCAAGACGTCGGCGTAGTATACACTACGCCGACGGTCACCCTCGGCGTAGTGGCGGCCCTCGGCGTAACAAGCGGACGCGTGGAACATGCCGGCCAGCACGGACGGCGCGCTAACGGTGCCGTCCGTTAGGCCGACGGCAACCCTCAGCATAGTATACGCCGACGGCGACCCTCGGCATAGTATACGCCGACGGCGACCCTCGGCGTACCAGCAACGTACTCCGACGGTCACCCTCGGCGTAGCCTTCTGTATTTTTTATTTATTTTATATTTGTATCAATTATTTATATTTTTTTTATTAATTGGATAATTTCGTACCCTCTGAATAGCAGTCTAAACGTCCACATGAAGTGTTATTATCGCATGTGGTTCTGAATAGCACTCACCACGCCCACATGAAGTGTGTGTGAATTTTATGTATCACACATTTTGGAGAAGCTGTTCAAAGATTGAATGCTTTTATCGCAAGTGGTTCTGTCAACCCTAATGAGGAGCGGACGATAGTTTCTCTTGTAGATATAGCGAAGCTTCCGGACCCATATAAGGGGGGAATCTCCCCGTTTAGGTGAAACCGGGTAGGATAGTGCCCCAACTTGTGAACCAACATGGTTTTACATCACCCTATGACCTAAACAAACACAAAACAAGAGAGAGCTACGCCGGGCTACCCCTGTCAGAGGAACGTCTAGGGGGGTAGAAGATCCGAGTGTGCCTGAGATCGGGGTTTCAGGAGGAAGACCACGAGAACATCGGAATCAGATGGAAACTTGCATGTGTCCCTAGCATATGTGTGTGAGTGTGGTGAGAGGTTGGTATAGGTGCTTTCATGTGTCCCTCCTCGCATGCATGCGCTCTAACCTAGAGGCAAAGGTTCCGGACCCGTATAAGGGGGGAATCTCCCCGTTTAGGTGAAACCGGGTAGGATAGTGCCCCAACTTGTGAACAAACATGATTTTACATCACCCTATGACCTAAACAAACACAAAACAAGAGAGAGCTACGCCGGGCTACCCCTGTCAGAGGAACGTCTAGGGGGGTAGACGATCCGAGTGTGCATAGAGATCAGGGTTTCGCCGGAGGAAGACCACGAGAACCTCGGAATCAGATGAAAACTTGCATGTGTCCCTAGCATATGTGTGTGAGTGTGGTGAGAGGTTGGTATAGGTGCTTGCATGTGTCCCTCCTCGCATGCATGCGCTCTAACCTAGAGGCGAAGGTTCCGGACCCGTATAAGGGGGGAATCTCCCCGTTTAGATGAAACCGGGTAGGATAGTGCCCCAACTTGTGAACCAACATGGTTTTACATCACCCTATGACCTAAACAAACACAAAACAAGAGAGAGCTACGCCGGGCTACCCCTGTCAGAGGAACGTCTAGGGGGGTAGACGATCCGAGTGTGCACAGAGATCAGGGTTTCGCCGGAGGAAGACCACGAGAACATCGGAATCAGATGAAAACTTGCATGTGTCCCTAGAATATGTGTGTGAGTGTGGTGAGAGGTTGGTATAGGTGCTTGCATGTGTACCCCCTCGCATGCATGCGCTCTAACCTAGAGGCGAAGGTTCCGGACCCGTATAAGGGGGGAATCTCCCCGTTTAGGTGAAACCGGGTAGGATAGTGCCCCAACTTGTGAACCAACATGGTTTTACATCACCCTATGACCTAAACAAACACAAAACAAGAGAGAGCTACGCCGGGCTACCCCTGTCAGAGGAACGTCTAGGGGGTAGACGATCCGAGTGTGCACAGAGATCAGGGTTTCGCCGGAGGAAGACCACGAGAACATCGGAATCAGATGAAAACTTGCATGTGTCCCTAGCATATGTGTGTGAGTGTGGTGAGAGGTTGGTATAGGTGCTTGCATGTGTCCCCCTCGCATGCATGCGCTCTAACCTAGAGGCGAAGGTTCCGGACCCGTATAAGGGGGAATCTCCCCGTTTAGGTGAAACCGGGTAGGATAGTGCCCCAACTTGTGAACCAACATGGTTTTACATCACCCTATGACCTAAACAAACACAAAACAAGAGAGAGCTACGGGCTACCCTGTCGGAGGAGCGTCTAGGGGGTGAGCGATCCAGTGTGCCAGAGATCGAGGTTTGTGGGAGGAAGACCACGAGAACATCGGAATCGGATGAAAACTTGCATGTGTCCCTAGCATATGTGTGTGAGTGTGGTGAGAGGTTGGTATAGGTGCTTGCATGTGTCCCCCTCGCATGCATGCGCTCTAACCTAGAGGCGAAGGTTAGGACCCGTATAAGGGGAATCTCCCGTTTAGGTGAAACCGGTAGGATAGTGCCCCAACTTGTGAACCAACATGGTTTTACATCACCCTATGACCTAAACAAACACAAAACAAGAGAGAGCTACATGGCTACCCCTGTCGGAGGAGCGTCTAGGGGGTAGGCGATCCGAGTGTGCCAGAGATCGAGGTTTCATGGAGGAAGACCACGAGAACATCGGAATCAGATGAAAACTTGCATGTGTCCCTAGCATATGTGTGTGAGTGTGGTGAGAGGTTGGTATAGGTGCTTGCATGTGTCCCCCCTCGCATGCATGCGCTCTAACCTAGAGGCGAAGGTTCCGGACCCGTATAAGGGGGGAATCTCCCCGTTTAGGTGAAACCGGGTAGGATAGTGCCCCAACTTGTGAACCAACATGGTTTTACATCACCCTATGACCTAAACAAACACAAAACAAGAGAGAGCTATGCCGGGCTACCCCTGTCAGAGGAACGTCTAGGGGGGTAGATGATTCGAGTGTGCACAGAGATCAGGGTTTGGGAGGAAGACCACGAGAACATACGAATCAGATGAAAACTTGCATGTGTCCCTAGCATATGTGTGTGAGTGTGGTGAGAGGTTGTATAGGTTCTTGCATGTGTCCCCCCTCGCATGCATGCGCTCTAACCTAGAGGCGAAGGTTAGGACCGTATAAGGGGAATCTCCCGTTTAGGTGAAACCGGGTAGGATAGTGCCCCAACTTGTGAACCAACATGGTTTTACATCACCCTATGACCTAAACAAACACAAAACAAGAGAGCTACGCGGGCTACCTGTCGGGAGGAGCGTCTAGGGGTAGGCGATCAGAGTGTGCAGAGATCGAGGTTTATGGGGGAGGAAGACCACGAGAACATCGGAATCAGATGAAAACTTGCATGTGTCCCTAGCGTATGTGTGTGAGTGTGGTGAGAGTTTGGTATAGGTGCTTGCATGTGTCCCCTCGCATGCATGCGCTCTAACCTAGGCGAAGGTTAGGACCCGTATAAGGGAATCTCCCGTTTAGGTGAAACCGGGTAGGATAGTGCCCCAACTTGTGAACCAACATGGTTTTACATCACCCTATGACCTAAACAAACACAAAACAAGAGAGAGCTACGGGCTACCTGTCGGAGGAGCGTCTAGGGGGTAGGCGATCAGTGTGCCAGAGATCAGGGTTTCGTCGGAGGAAGACCACGAGAACATCGGAATCAGATGAAAACTTGCATGTGTCCCTAGCATATGTGTGTGAGTGTGGTGAGAGGTTGGTATAGGTGCTTGCATGTGTCCCCCTCGCATGCATGCGCTCTAACCTAGAGGCGAAGGTTCCGGACCCGTATAAGGGGGGAATCTCCCCGTTTAGGTGAAACCGGGTAGGATAGTGCCCCAACTTGTGAACCAACATGGTTTTACATCACCCTATGACCTAAACAAACACAAAACAAGAGAGCTACGCGGGCTACCTGTCGGAGGAGCGTCTAGGGGGTAGGCGATCAGAGTGTGCACAGAGATCGGGGTTTGTGGGAGGAAGACCACGAAAACATCGAAATCAGATGAAAACTTGCATGTGTCCCTAGCATATGTGTGTGAGTGTGGTGAGAGGTTGGTATAGGTGCTTGCATGTGTCCCCCTCGCATGCATGCGCTCTAACCTAGAGGCGAAGGTTCCGGACCCGTATAAGGGGGGAATCTCCCCGTTTAGGTGAAACCGGGTAGGATAGTGCCCCAACTTGTGAACCAACATGGTTTTACATCACCCTATGACCTAAACAAACACAAAACAAGAGAGAGCTACGCCGGGCTACCCCTGTCAGAGGAACGTCTAGGGGGTAGATGATAGTGTGCTGAGAGATCAGGGTTTCGCCGGAGGAAGACCACGAGAACATCGGAATCAGATGAAAACTTGCATGTGTCCCTAGCATATGTGTGTGAGTGTGGTGAGAGGTTGGTATAGGTGCTTGCATGTGTCCCTCCTCGCATGCATGCGCTCTAACCTAGAGGCGAAGGTTCTGGACCCGTATAAGGGGGAATCTTCCCGTTTAGGTGAAACTGGGTAGGATAGTGCCCCAACTTGTGAACCAACATGGTTTTACATCACCCTATGACCTAAACAAACACAAAACAAGAGAGAGCTACGCCGGGCTAGCCCTGTCAGAGGAACGTCTAGGGGGGTAGACGATCCGAGTGTGCACTGCGATCAGGGTTTCGCCGGAGGAAGACCACGAGAACATCGGAATCAGATGAAAACTTGCATGTATCCCTAGCATATGTGTGTGAGTGTGGTGAGATGTTGGTATAGGTGCTTGCATGTGTCCCCCCTCGCATGCATGCGCTCTAACCTAGAGGCGAAGGTTCCGGACCCGTATAAGGGGGGAATCTCCCCGTTTAGGTGAAACCAGGTAGGATAGTGCCCCTACTTGTGAACCAACATGGTTTTACATCACCCTATGACCTAAACAAACACAAAACAAGAGAGAGCTACATGGGCTACCCTGTCGGAGGAGCGTCTAGGGGGGTAGGCGATCGAAGTGTGCACAGATCAGGGTTTCTTCGGAGGAAGACCACGAGAACATCAGAATCAGATGAAAACTTGCATGTGTCCCTAGTATATGTGTGTGAGTGTGGTGAGAGGTTGGTATAGGTGCTTGCATGTGTCCCAACTAGCATGCATGCGCTCTAACCTAGAAGCGAAGGTTAGGACCCGTATAAGGGGAATCTCCCGTTTAGGTGAAACCGGGTAGGATAGTGCCCCAACTTGTGAACCAACATGGTTTTAAATCACCCTATGACCTAAACCAACACAAAACAAGAGAGAGCTACGCGGGCTACCTGTCGGAGGAGCGTCTAGGGGGTAGGCGATCAGTGTGCTGAGAGATCGGGGTTTCATGGAGGAAGACCATGAGAACATCTAATCAGATGAAAACTTGCATGTGTCCCTAGCATATGTGTGTGAGTGTGGTGAGAGGTTGGTATAAGTGCTTGCATGTGTCCCCCTCGCATGCATGCGCTCTAACCTAGATGAAGGTTAGGACCCGTATAAGGGGGGAATCTCCTCGTTTAGGTGAAACCGGGTAGGATAGTGCCCCAACTTGTGAACCAACATGGTTTTACATCACCCTATGACCTAAACAAACACAAAACAAGAGAGAGCTACGCGGGGCTACCCCTGTCAGAGGAACGTCTAGGGGGTAGGCGATCAGAGTGTGCCTGAGATCGAGGTTTCATGGGAGGAAGACCACGAGAACATCGGAATCAGATGAAAACTTGCATGTGTCCCTAGCATATGTGTGTGAGTGTGGTGAGAGGTTGGTATAGGTGCTTGCATGTGTCCCCCTCGCATGCATGCGCTCTAACCTAGAGGCGAAGGTTCCGGACCCGTATAAGGGGGGAATCTCCCCGTTTAGGTGAAACCGGGTAGGATAGTGCCCCAACTTGTGAACCAACATGGTTTTACATCACCCTGTGACCTAAACAAACACAAAACGAGAGATAGCTATGCGGGTCTACCCCTGTCAGAGGAACGTCTAGGCGGGTAGACGATCCGAGTGTGCACAGAGATCAGGGTTTCGCCGGAGGAAGACCACGAGAACATCGGAATCAGATGAAAACTTGCATGTGTCCCTAGCATATGTGTGTGAGTGTGGTGAGAGGTTGGTACAGGTGCTTGCATGTGTCCCCCCTCGCATGCATGCGCTCTAACCTAGAAGCGAAGGTTCCGGATCCGTATAAGGGGGAATCTCCCTGTTCTAGTGAAACCGGGTAGGATAGTGCCCCAACTTGTGAACCAACATGGTTTTACATCACCCTATGACCTAAACAAACACAAAAGAAGAGAGAGCTATGTCGGGCTACCCCTGTCAGAGGAACGTCTACGGGGGTAGACGATCCGAGTTTGCACAGATCAGGGTTTCGCCGGGGGAAGACCACGAGAACATCGGAATCAGATGAAAACTTGCATGTGTCCCTAGCATATGTGTGTGAGTGTGGTGAGAGGTTGGTATAGGTGCTTGCATGTGTCCCCCTCGCATGCATGCGCTCTAACCTAGAAGCGAAGGTTCTGGACCCGTATAAGGGGGAATCTCCCCGTTTAGGTGAAACCGGGTAGGATAGTGCCCCAACTTGTGAACCAACATGGTTTTACATCACCCTATGACCTAAACAAACACAAAACAAGAGAGAGCTACGCCGGGCTACCCCTGTCAGAGGAACGTCTACGGGGTGAGCGATCAGAGTGTGCAGAGATCGAGGTTTCATGGGAGGAGACCACGAGAACATCGGAATCAGATGAAAACTTGCATGTGTCCCTAGCATATGTGTGTGAGTGTGGTGAGAGGTTGGTATAGGTGCTTGCATGTGTCCCCCTCGCATGCATGCGCTCTAACCTAGAGGCGAAGGTTCCGGACCCGTATAAGGGGGGAATCTCCCCGTTTAGGTGAAACCGGGTAGGATAGTGCCCCAACTTGTGAACCAACATGGTTTTACATCACCCTATGACCTAAACAAACACAAAACAAGAGAGAGCTACATGGGCTACCCTGTCGGAGGAGCGTCTAGGGGGGTGAGCGATCAGTGTGCCAGAGATCGAGGTTTGGGAGGAAGACCACGAGAACATCGGAATCAGATGAAAACTTGCATGTGTCCCTATCATCTGTGTGTGAGTGTGGTGAGAGGTTGGTATAGGTGCTTGAATGTGTGTCCCCTCGCATGCATGCGCTCTAACCTAGAGCCGAAGGTTCCGGACCCGTATAAGGGGGGAATCTCCCCGTTTAGGTGAAACCGGGTAGGATAGTGCCCCAACTTGTGAACCAACATGGTTTTACATCACCCTATGACCTAAACAAACACAAAACAAGAGAGAGCTACGCGGGCTACCCTGTCGGAGGAGCGTCTAGGGGGTAGGCGATCCAGTGTGCTGAGAGATCGGGGTTTCATGGGAGGAAGACCACGAGAACATCGGAATCAGATGAAAACTTGCATGTGTCCCTAGCATATATGTGTGAGTGTGGGGAGAGGTTGGTATAGGTGCTTGCATGTGTCCCCCTCGCATGCATGCGCTCTAACCTAGAAGCAAAGGTTCTGTACCCGTATAAGGGGAATCTCCCCGTTTAGGTGAAACCGGGTAGGATAGTGCCCCAACTTGTGAACCAACATGGTTTTACATCACCCTATGACCTAGACAAACACAAAACAAGAGAGAGATACGCCGGGCTACCCCTGTGAGAGGAACATCGAGGGGGTTACATGATCAGAGTGTGCACAGATCAGGGTTTCGCCGGAGGAAGACCACGAAAACATCGGAATCAGATGAAAACTTGCATGTGTCCCTAGCATATGTGTGTGAGTGTGGTGAGAGGTTGGTATAGGTTCTTGCATGTGTGTCCCCTCTCATGCATGCGCTCTAACCTAGAAGCGAAGGTTAGGACCCGTATAAGGGGAATCTCCCGTTTAGGTGAAACCAAGGTAGGATAGTGCCCCAACTTGTGAACCAACATGGTTTTACATCACCCTATGACCTAAACAAACACAAAACAAGAGAGAGCTATGGGCTACCCCTGTCGGAGGAGCGTCTAGGGGTAGGCGATCAGTGTGCTGAGAGATCGAGGTTTCATGGGAGGAAGACCACGAGAACATCGGAATCAGATGAAAACTTGCATGTGTCCCTAGCATATGTGTGTGAGTGTGGTGAGAGGTTGGTATAGGTGCTTGCATGTGTCCCTCGCATGCATGCGCTCTAACCTAGAGGCGAAGGTTAGGACCCGTATAAGGGGAATCTCCCGTTTAGGTGAAACCGGTAGGATAGTGCCCCAACTTGTGAACCAACATGGTTTTACATCACCCTATGACCTAAACAAACACAAAACAAGAAAGAGCTACGGGCTACCTGTCGGAGGAGCGTCTAGGGGTAGGCGATCGAAGTGTGCACAGATCAGGGTTTAGCCGGAGGAAGACCACGAGAACATCTAATTCAGAAGAAAACTTGCATGTGTCCTTAGCATATGTGTGTGAGTGTGGTGAGAGGTTGGTATAGGTGCTTGCATGTGTCCCCTTCGCATGCATGCGCTCTAATCTAGAAGCGAAGATTCCGGACCCGTATAAGGGGGAATCTCCCCGTTTAGGTGAAACAGGGTAGGATAGTGCCCCAACTTGTGAACCAACATGGTTTTACATCACCCTATTACCTAAAGAAACACAAAAAAATAGAGAGCTACATGGGCTACCCTGTCGGAGGAGCGTCTAGGGGGTGAGCGATCAGAGTGTGCTGAGAGATCGAGGTTTCAGGAGGAAGACCACGAGAACATCGAATCAGATGAAAACTTGCATGTGTCCCTAGCATATGTGTGTGAGTGTGGTGAGAGGTTGGTATAGGTGCTTGCATGTGTCCCCCTCGCATGCATGCGCTCTAACCTAGAGGCGAAGGTTAGGACCCGTATAAGGGGAATCTCCCGTTTAGGTGAAACCGGGTAGGATAGTGCCCCAACTTGTGAACCAACATGGTTTTACATCACCCTATGACCTAAACAAACACAAAACAAGAGAGCTACGCGGGCTACCTGTCGGAGGAGCGTCTAGGGGGTAGGCGATCCAGTGTGCTGAGAGATCGAGGTTTCATGGGAGGAAGACCACGAGAACATCGGAATCCGATGAAAACTTGCATGTGTCCCTAGCATATGTGTGTGAGTGTGGTGAGAGGGTGGTATAGGTTCTTGCATGTGTCCCCCCTCGCATGCATGCGCTCTAACCTAAATGAAGGTTAGGACCCGTATAAGGGGGAATCTCCCCGTTTAGGTCAAACCGGGTAGGATTGTGCCCCAACTTGTGCACCAACATGGTTTTACATCACCCTATGACCTAAACAAACACAAAACAAGAGAGCTACGCGGGCTACCTGTCGGAGGAGCGTCTAGGGGTGAGCGATCAGAGTGTGCAGAGATCGAGGGTTTCATGGGAGGAAGACCACGAGAACATCGAATCGGATGAAAACTTGCATGTGTCCCTAGCATATGTGTGTGAGTGTGGTGAGAGGTTGGTATAGGTGCTTGCATGTTTCCCCCTCGCATGCATGCGCTCTAACCTAGAAGCGAAGGTTCGGGACCCGTATAAGGGGGGAATCTCCCCGTTTAGGTGAAACCGGGTAGGATAGTGCCCCAACTTGTGAACCAACATGGTTTTACATCACCCTATGACCTAAACAAACACAAAACAAGAGAGCTACGCGGGCTACCCTGTCGGAGGAGCGTCTAGGGGGTAGGCGATCAGAGTGTGCGAGAGATCGGGTTTGTGGGAGGAAG
Source organism: Avena longiglumis (assembly GCA_030063025.1). Lineage (NCBI taxonomy): Eukaryota > Viridiplantae > Streptophyta > Magnoliopsida > Poales > Poaceae > Avena > Avena longiglumis. The sequence continues at coordinate 153,616,424 of CP125977.1, read as the reverse complement.
ACCACGAGAACATCAGATGAAAAATTGCATGTGTCCCTAGCATATGTGTGTGAGTGTGGTGAGAGGTTGGTATAGGTGCTTGCATGTGTCCCCCTCGCATGCATGCGCTCTAACCTAGAAGCGAAGGTTCTGGACCCGTATAAGGGGGAATCTCCCCGTTTAGGTGAAACCGGGTAGGATAGTGCCCCAACTTGTGAACCAACATGGTTTTACATCACCCTATGACCTAAACAAACACAAAACAAGAGAGAGATACGCCGGGCTACCCCTGTCAGAGGAACGTCTAGGGGGTAGACGATCCGAGTGTGCACAGATCAGGGTTTCGCCGGAGGAAGACCACGAGAACATCGGAATCAGATGAAAACTTGCATGTGTCCCTAGCATATGTGTGTGAGTGTGGTGAGAGGTTGGTATAGGTGCTTGCATGTGTCCCCCCTCGCATGCATGCGCTCTAACCTAGAGGCGAAGGTTCCGGACCAGTATAAGGGGGGAATCTCCCCGTTTAGGTGAAACCGGGTAGGATAGTGCCCCAACTTGTGAACCAACATGGTTTTACATCACCCTATGACCTAAACAAACACAAAACAAGAGAGAGCTACGCCGGGCTACCCCTGTCAGAGGAACGTCTAGGGGGTAGACGATCCGAGTGTGCAGAGATCGGGGTTTCATGGAGGAAGACCACGAGAACATCGAATCAGATGAAAACTTGCATGTGTCCCTAGCATATGTGTGTGAGTGTGGTGAGAGGTTGGTATAGGTGCTTGCATGTGTCCCCCTCGCATGCATGCGCTCTAACCTAGAGGCGAAGGTTAGGACCCGTATAAGGGGAATCTCCCGTTTAGGTGAAACCAAGGTAGGATAGTGCCCCAACTTGTGAACCAACATGGTTTTACATCACCCTATGACCTAAACAAACACAAAACAAGAGAGAGCTACGCGGGCTACCCTGTCGGAGGAGCGTCTAGGGGGTGAGCGATCAGTGTGCCAGAGATCGAGGGTTTGGGAGGAAGACCACGAGAACATCGTAATCTGAAGAAAACTTGCATGTGTCCCTAGCATATGTGTGTGAGTGTGGTGAGGGTTGGTATAGGTGCTTGAATGTGTCCCCCTCGCATGCATGCGCTCTAACCTAGAAGCGAAGGTTCCGGACCCGTATAAGGGGGAATCTCCCCGTTCTGGTGAAACCGGGTAGGATAGTGCCCCAACTTGTGAACCAACATGGTTTTACATCACCCTATGACCTAAAAAACACAAAACAAGAGAGAGCTACGCCGGGCTACCCCTGTCAGAGGAACGTCTAGGGGGGTAGACGATCCGAGTGTGCACAGATCAGGGTTTCGCCGGAGGATGACCACGAGAACATCAGAATCAGATGAAAATTGCATGTGTCCCTAACATATGTGTGTGAGTGTGGTGAGAGGTTGGTATAGGTTCTTGCATGTGTGCCCCCTCGCATGGATGCGCTCTAACCTAGAAGCGAAGGTTATGTACCCGTATAAGGGGGAATCTCCCCGTTTAGGTGAAACCGGGTAGGATAGTGCCCCAATTTGTGAACCAACATGGTGTTACATCACCCTATGACCTAAACAAACACAAAACAAGAGAGAGCTACATGGGCTACCCTGTCGGAGGAGCGTCTAGGGGTGAGCGATCAGAGTGTGCCAGAGATCGAGGTTTCATGGGAGGAAGACCACGAGAACATCGGAATCAGATGAAAACTTGCATGTGTCCCTAGCATATGTGTGTGAGTGTGGTGAGAGGTTGGTATAGGTGCTTGCATGTGTCCCCCTCGCATGCATGCGCTCTAACCTAGAGGCGAAGGTTCCGGACCCGTATAAGGGGGGAATCTCCCCGTTTAGGTGAAACCGGGTAGGATAGTGCCCCAACTTGTGAACCAACATGGTTTTACATCACCCTATGACCTAAACAAACACAAAACAAGATAGAGCTACGCCGGGCTACCCCTGTCAGAGGAACGTCTAGGGGGTAGACGATCCGAGTGTGCAAAGAGATCAGGGTTTCGCCGGAGGAAGACCACGAGAACATCGGAATCAGATGAAAACTTGCATGTGTCCCTAGCATATGTGTGTGAGTGTGGTGAGAGGTTGGTATAGGTGCTTGCATGTGTCCCCCCTCGCATGCATGCGCTCTAACCTAGAGGCGAAGGTTCCGGACCCGTATAAGGGGGGAATCTCCCCGTTTAGGTGAAACCGGGTAGGATAGTGCCCCAACTTGTGAACCAACATGGTTTTACATCACCCTATGACCTAAACAAACACAAAACAAGAGAGAGCTATGCCGGGCTACCCCTGTCAGAGGAACGTCTAGGGGGGTAGACGATCCGAGTGTGCACAGAGATTAGGGTTTCGTCGGAGGAAGACCACGAGAACATCGGAATCAGATGAAAACTTGCATGTGTCCCTAGCATATGTGTGTGAGTGTGGGGAGAGGTTGGTATAGGTGCTTGCATGTGTCCCCCTCGCATGCATGCGCTCTAACCTAGAGGCGAAGGTTCCGGACCCGTATAAGGGGGGAATCTCCCCGTTTAGGTGAAACCGGGTAGGATAGTGCCCCAACTTGTGAACCAACATGGTTTACATCACCCTATGACCTAAACAAACACAAAACAAGAGAGCTACGCGGGCTACCCTGTCGGAGGAGCGTCTAGGGGTGAGCGATCAGTGTGCCTGAGATCGAGGTTCATGGGAGGAAGACCACGAGAACATCGGAATCAGATGAAAACTTGCATGTGTCCCTATCATATGTGTGTGAGTGTGGTGAGAGGTTGGTATAGGTGCTTGCATGTGTCCCCCCTCGCATGCATGCGCTCTAACCTAGAGGCGAAGATTCGGGACCCGTATAAGGGGGGAATCTCCCCGTTTAGGTGAAACCGGGTAGGATAGTGCCCCAACTTGTGAACCAACATGGTTTTACATCACCCTATGACCTAAACAAACAGAAAACAAGAGAGAGCTACGCATGGCTACCCCTGTCAGAGGAACGTCTAGGGGGTAGACGATCCGAGTGCCAGAGATCGAGGTTTCATGGGAGGAAGACCACGAGAACATCGGAATTAGATGAAACCTTGCATGTGTCCCTAGCATATGTGTGTGAGTGTGGTGAGAGGTTGGTATAGGTGCTTGCATGTGTCTACCCTCGCATGCATGCGCTCTAACCTAGGCGAAGGTTAGGACCCGTATAAGGGGAATCTCCCGTTTAGGTGAAACCGGGTAGGATAGTGCCCCAACTTGTGAACCAACATGGTTTACATCACCCTATGACCTAAACAAACACAAAACAAGAGAGCTACATGGGCTACCCTGTCGGAGGAGCGTCTAGGGGGTAGGCGATCAGAGTGCCAGAGATCGGGGTTTCAGGAGGAAGACCACGAGAACATCAGATGAAAACTTGCATGTGTCCCTAGCATATGTGTGTGAGTGTGGTGAGAGGTTGGTATAGGTGCTTGCATGTGTCCCCTCGCATGCATGCGCTCTAACCTAGGCGAAGGTTAGGACCCGTATAAGGGGAATCTCCCGTTTAGGTGAAACCGGGTAGGATAGTGCCCCAACTTGTGAACCAACATGGTTTTACATCACCCTATGACCTAAACAAACACAAAACAAGAGAGAGCTACGCGGGCTACCCTGTCGGAGGAGCGTCTAGGGGGTAGAGCGATCAGTGCCTGAGATCAGGGTTTCGCCGGAGGAAGACCACGAGAACATCGGAATCAAATGAAAACTTGCATGTGTCCCTAGCATATGTGTGTGAGTGTGGTGAGAGATTGGTATAGGTGCTTGCACGTGTCCCCCCTCGCATGCATGCGCTCTAACCTAGAGGCGAAGGTTCTGGACCCGTATAAAGGGGGAATCTCCCCGTTTAGGTGAAACCGGGTAGGATAGTACCCCAACTTGTGAACCAACATGGTTTTACATCACCCTATGACCTAAACAAACACAAAACAAGAGAGAGCTACGCCGGGCTACCCCTGTCAGAGGAACGTCTAGGGGGGTAGACGATTCGAGTGTGCAGAGATCGAGGTTTGTGGGAGGAAGACCACGAGAACATCGGAATCAGATGAAAACTTGCATGTGTCCCTAGCATATGTGTGTGAGTGTGGTGAGAGGTTGGTATAGGTGCTTGCATGTGTCCCCCCTCGCATGCATGCGCTCTAACCTAGAGGCGAAGGTTCCGGACCCGTATAAGGGGGGAATCTCCCCGTTTAGGTGAAACCGGGTAGGATAGTGCCCCAACTTGTGAACCAACATGGTTTTACATCACCCTATGACCTAAACAAACACAAAACAAGAGAGAGCTATGCCGGGCTACCCCTGTCAGAGGAACGTCTAGGGGGGTAGACGATCCGTGTGCCAGAGATCGAGGTTTGTGGGAGGAAGACCACGAGAACATCGGAATCAGATGAAAACTTGCATGTGTCCCTAGCATATGTGTGTGAGTGTGGTGAGAGGTTGGTATAGGTGCTTGCATGTGTCCCCCCTCGCATGCATGCGCTCTAACCTAGAGGCGAAGGTTCCGGACCCGTATAAGGGGGGAATCTCCCCGTTTAGGTGAAACCGGGTAGGATAGTGCCCCAACTTGTGAACCAACATGGTTTTACATCACCCTATGACCTAAACAAACACAAAACAAGAGAGCTACGCCGGGCTACCCCTGTCAGAGGAACGTCTAGGGGGTAGAAGATCCGAGTGTGCAAAGAGATCAGGGTTTCGCCGGAGGAAGACCACGAGAACATCGGAATCAGATGAAAACTTGCATGTGTCCCTAGCATATGTGTGTGAGTGTGGTGAGAGGTTGGTATAGGTGCTTGCATGTGTCCCCCCTCGCATGCATGCGCTCTAACCTAGAGGCGAAGGTTCCGGACCCGTATAAGGGGGGAATCTCCCCGTTTAGGTGAAACCGGGTAGGATAGTGCCCCAACTTGTGAACCAACATGGTTTTACATCACCCTATGACCTAAACAAACACAAAACAAGAGAGAGCTACGCTGGGCTACCCCTGTCAGAGGAACGTCTAGGGGGGTAGACGATCCGAGTGTGCACAGAGATTAGGGTTTCGTCGGAGGAAGACCACGAGAACATCGGAATCAGACGAAAACTTGCATGTGTCCCTAGCATATGTGTGTGAGTGTGGGGAGAGGTTGGTATAGGTGCTTGCATGTGTCCCCCTCGCATGCATGCGCTCTAACCTAGAGGCGAAGGTTCCGGATCCGTATAAGGGGGGAATCTCCCCGTTTAGGTGAAACCGGGTAGGATAGTGCCCCAACTTGTGAACCAACATGGTTTTACATCACCCTATGACCTAAACAAACACAAAACAAGAGAGATCGCTCATGGGCTACCTGTCAGAGGAACGTCTAGGGGGTAGAAGATCCGAGTGTGCAAAGAGATCAGGGTTTCGCCGGAGGAAGACCACGAGAACATCGGAATCAGATGAAAACTTGCATGTGTCCCTAGCATATGTGTGTGAGTGTGGTGAGAGGTTGGTATAGGTGCTTGCATGTGTCCCTCCTCGCATGCATGCGCTCTAACCTAGAGGCGAAGGTTCCGGACCCGTATAAGGGGGAATCTCCCCGTTTAGGTGAAACCGGGTAGGATAGTGCCCCAACTTGTGAACCAACATGGTTTTACATCACCCTATGACCTAAACAAACACAAAACAAGAGAGAGCTACGCCGGGCTACCCCTGTCAGAGGAACGTCTAGGGGGGTAGAAGATCTGAGTGTGCACGGAGATCAGGGTTTCGCCGGAGGAAGACCACGAGAACATCGGAATCAGATGAAAACTTGCATGTGTCCCTAGCATATGTGTGTGAGTGTGGTGAGAGGTTGGTATAGGTGCTTGCATGTGTCCCCCTCGCATGCATGCGCTCTAACCTAGAGGCGAAGGTTCCGGACCCGTATAAGGGGGGAATCTCCCCGTTTAGGTGAAACCGGGTAGGATAGTGCCCCAACTTGTGAACCAACATGGTTTTACATCACCCTATGACCTAAACAAACACAAAACAAGAGAGAGCTACGCCGGGCTACCCCTGTCAGAGGAACGTCTAGGGGGGTAGACGATCTGAGTGTGCACAGAGATCAGGGTTTCGCCGGAGGAAGACCACGAGAACATCGGAATCAGATGAAAACTTGCATGTGTCCCTAGCATATGTGTGTGAGTGTGGTGAGAGGTTGGTATAGGTGCTTGCATGTGTCCCCCCTCGCATGCATGCGCTCTAACCTAGAGGCGAAGGTTCCGGACCCGTATAAGGGGGGAATCTCCCCGTTTAGGTGAAACCGGGTAGGATAGTGCCCCAACTTGTGAACCAACATGGTTTTACATCACCCTATGACCTAAACAAACACAAAACAAGAGAGCTACGCCGGGCTACCCCTGTCAGAGGAACGTCTAGGGGGGTAGACGATCCGAGTGTGCACAGAGATCAGGGTTTCGCCGGAGGAAGACCACGAGAACATCGGAATCAGATGAAAACTTGCATGTGTCCCTAGCATATGTGTGTGAGTGTGGTGAGAGGTTGGTATAGGTGCTTGCATGTGTCCCCCCTCTCATGCATGCGCTCTAACCTAGAGGCGAAGGTTCCGGACCCGTATAAGGGGGGAATCTCCCCGTTTAGGTGAAACCGGGTAGGATAGTGCCCCAACTTGTGAACCAACATGGTTTTACATCACCCTATGACCTAAACAAACACAAAACAAGAGATAGCTACGCCGGGCTATCCCTGTCAGAGGAACGTCTAGCGGGTGAGCGATCCAGTGTGCGAGAGATCGAGGGGTTTCGCCGGAGGAAGACCACGAGAACATCGGAATCAGATGAAAACTTGCATGTGTCCCTAGCATATGTGTGTGAGTGTGGTGAGAGGTTGGTATAGGTGCTTGCATGTGTCCCCCCTCGCATGCATGCGCTCTAACCTAGAGGTGAAGGTTCTGGACCCGTATAAGGGGGGAATCTCCCCGTTTAGGTGAAACCGGGTAGGATAGTGCCCCAACTTGTGAACCAACATGGTTTTACATCACCCTATGACATAAACAAACACAAAACAAGAGAGAGCTACGCCGGGCTACCCCTGTCAGAGGAACGTCTAGGGGGGTAGACGATCCGAGTGCCTGAGAGATCGAGGTTTCTGGGAGGAAGACCACGAGAACATCGGAATCAGATGAAAACTTGCATGTGTCCCTAGCATATGTGTGTGAGTGTGGTGAGAGGTTGGTAT
>CP125977.1:153511211-153609097 GCA_030063025.1 Avena longiglumis | reverse complement strand
TTTGGAACTTTTTCTCCGCCATATTTATTATCCCTTTATATTAGATGAGAAGCCCGACGCACCTTGATACCGTGAAAGGACTTCAAAAAGATTTTCTCTCGCTGGTAAGAGCATAGTCGGCACGACTTAAGTGACGCCTTTATCCGCCTTTGTTATCTCAGATGCATGTTCTTTGGGTCTTTCATAATTTGTTGGTCCTCCCGCTTCGTGTATCTTTTGTCTTCCCATACACGCCTAGGAATCCTAGCAGGTTCACGCAGAGATTCTTCGCCACGGCATCACGCCGATTGAAGAGCGGACACGCAGGACTTTCCAATATGGCAGCTCCCAAAATATAGATTTCTTCTTCCACATGGGTGCGTGTCCGTAGCGACGCTGCTCGAATCGATCGACCGCCGGACCCTTTCCAAAGATTACTTCTATGTCCTCGACCATACCAAATACATCATCACCACCGGGAGTTCAGCTTCTTCCTGATCTTCCTCACCTTGAAATGCTTGCCTTTCTTTCACGGATGATTGGCTCAAGAAATCATCGATTCGCTAGGTACACAACCTTCTTGCATTTATGCAAATATGTACCTTCGGCCTTATCTAAACTGGTGCATGCCTTATATCCTTTGTTTGTCCGTCTCGAAGGTTACTAAGAGCAGCCAATCATTGATGGTTACGAATAACAACCCTCAGAGATTAAATGGCTCGCTTGTTCTCATCCCACGCACGCACACCGGTTTGCCCCACAACCATAAGAGTTCTTCAACTAATGGCCTAAGGTACACATCAATGTCGCTGTTCGGTTGTTTCGCCTTGATGAGCACCGCATCATAATGAACTTACGCTCATGCACAACCAAGGAGGCAGGTTGTAGATACATAGAGTCACGGCCGTGTGCCGTGGATCGCAGCTCGCTTCCCCAAAAGGATTCATGCCATCCGCATTTAGACCAAACCATAAGTTCCTTGCGCCACCGCAAAGTCCGGGAAGTCTCTCTCGATTTTTCTCCACTGTGACCCATCGCCAGGTGTGTCTCAACTCCCGCCTTTCTTACGGCTTCTTTGTGCCATCGCAACAACCCGGCATGCTCTTTGTTTCAACATGCTTTCAACCTTGGTATTATAGGAGCATACCACATAACCTTAGCAGAACCCTCTTCCTGAGGGGCTCTCCTCAACATCACCGTGGTCATCTCGTCGATCTTATACCGCAACGCTGCATACCGGCATTTATCTAAATTCTCATACTCTTATCATGTAGAGGATGCAACATTAATGCATGCATGTATCTTTTGCACATCTAATCCCAGAGGATAGAGAGTCTTCTTTGCTTCAGAGGTACTCTCGGAAGTTCGTTATGTTTTGGAAACTTCGCTTCATTATTTTCAAAGATCTTTTCAAATGAGGAGTCGCTTAGACCACACCGCCTTCCATCGCAATAATTCCAAAGGTCGCACCGAGCTTTGTGCCGCCATCTTCACAATTTGGGTACAACAATTTCTTGTGATCTTCTAACATGCCCTCTAACTTCAACTTCTCATTTTCTGCTTCACGCCTCGCTGCATCGAAATGACCCTACCAAGTTCATCACCGCCATCCGATGCCCGCTTCTTCACCTTTTTCCTCTCCATTGTCTTCCATTGCAAGATCACCAGATTCAGAAACATATGATGATAGTTGTTATCATCATCTTCTTCTTCACCATCTTCCATCATAACCCCTCTTTCCCCGCTTGGTCCAAAGAATTATAGTTGGGCATGAAACCTTTCATAATCGTGGTCGCTAATGATTTTCGAGGAAGAGTACCTTGTTGTTCCGACATTGAACACATGGACAACGATAAATCCATTCTCTTTGTTTGTCAGAGCTACATCGATAAATTTATCCACGCTTTGATATACCGGCCACCACCGTCACCGCACATCCATTCCCGACCGCTCATCCGCATCATATAAGTAAGTTTATCAAAAACAGACATCATAAATAGTGAAATAACCAATTCACAATCGACACATGAATTGTATCAATGACCTAGAAAAGATAAGATTGCTAACCTCGATCGAGGGAAATAAAGAGGAGAAAGCTCAAGCGCGCCTCGACACCTTCTATATTTTTGTTCTATGAGAAATTCAACGGATTTTTCACTCAAACATTTCAACAAACACCTTCAATGCATGCATGAGAAAAACTAGCACACACCCTCACACCTTACACCATTCAAAACAGAGTGGAGGCAGAGGGGTCGGGCGTTGATTTATAGAGGGCAGGTTTTAGTCTGCTGAGCCAAAGAACCGACTAGCAGGCGCGTGCCACGTGGTCGTGGGCTAAACTTTAGTCCCAAGCTGGTGGCTCCAACCGGGACGCATGCCCCTTACCAACCGGGACCCATGCCTCGGCCCTGCGTCCGCCCAACCGACGTTGCAGCAAAGATTAGTCCTTGCCAGGCGCAACCGGGACTAATGCTCCGAGGTGTCGCGAACGGATGGCCCTTTTTCCTCTAGTGAGCTACGCCGGGCTACCCCTGTCAGAGGAACGTCTAGGGGGGTAGACGATCCGAGTGTGCACTGCGATCAGGGTTTCGCCGGAGGAAGACCACGAGAACATCGGAATCAGATGAAAACTTGCATGTGTCCCTAGCATATGTGTGTGAGTGTGGTGAGAGGTTGGTATAGATGCTTCCATGTGTCCCCCTCGCATGCATGCGCTCTAACCTAGAGGCGAAGGTTCCGGACCCGTATAAGGGGGAATCTCCCCGTTTAGGTGAAACCGGTAGGATAGTGCCCCAACTTGTGAACCAACATGGTTTTACATCACCCTATGACCTAAAAAAACACAAAACAAGACAGAGCTACGCCGGGATACCCCTGTCAGAGGAACATCTAGGGGGGTAGACGATCCGAGTGTGCACAAAGATCAGGGTTTCGCCGGAGGTAGACCACGAACATCGGAATCGATGAAAACTTGCATGTGTCCCTAGCATATGTGTGTGAGTGTGGTGAGAGGTTGGTATAGGTGCTTGCATGTGTCCCCTCGCATGCATGCGCCTAACCTAGAGGCGAAGGTTCCGGACCAGATAAGGGGGAATCTCCCTGCTTAGGTGAAACCGGTAGGATAGTGCCCCAACTCAGAACCAACATGGTTTTACATCACCCTATGACCTAAACAAACACAAAACAAGAGAGAGCTACGCTGGCTACCCCCGCCGAGGAACGCCTAGGGGGTAGACGATCCGAGGGTGCACAGAGATCAGGGTTTCGCCGGAGGAAGACCACGAGAACATCGGAATCAGATGAAAACTTGCATGTGTCCCTAGCATATGTGTGTGAGTGTGGTGAGAGGTTGGTATAGGTGCTTGCATGTGTCCCCCCTCGCATGCATGCGCTCTAACCTAGAGGCGAAGGTGCCGGACCCGTATAAGGGGGGACTCCCCCCGTTTAGGTGAAACCGGGCAGATAGTGCCCCAACTTGTGAACCAACATGGTTTTACATCACCCTATGACCTAAACAAACACAAAACAAGAGAGAGCTACGCCGGCTACCTCGCCGAGGAACGCCTAGGGGGTAGACGATCCGAGTGTGCACAGAGATCGTGGTTTCACGAGGAAGACCACGAGAACATCTGTATCTTATGAAAACTTGAATGTGTCCCTAGCATATGTGTGTGAGTGTGGTGAGAGGTTGGTATAGGTGCTTGCATGTGTCCCCTCGCATGCATGCGCCTAACCTAGAGGCGAAGGTTCCTGACCAGATAAGGGGAATCTCCTGCTTAGGTGAAACCGCAGGATAGTGCCCCAACTTGTGAACCAACATGGTTTTACATCACCCTATGACCTAAACAAACACAAAACAAGAGAGAGCTACGCCTGGCTACCCCTGCCGAGGAACGCCTAGGGGGTAGACGATCCGAGTGCACAGAGATCGTGGTTTCACGAGGAAGACCACGAGAACATCGGAATCAGATGAAAACTTGCATGTGTCCCTAGCATATGTGTGTGAGTGTGGTGAGAGGTTGGTATAGGTGCTTGCATGTGTCCCCCTCGCATGCATGCGCCTAACCTAGAGGCGAAGGTTCCGGACCAGATAAGGGGGAATCTCCCGCTTAGGTGAAACCGGTAGGATAGTGCCCCAACTTAGTGAACCAACATGGTTTTACATCACCCTATGACCTAAACAAACACAAAACAAGAGAGAGCTACGCTGGCTACCCTCAGAGGAACGCCTAGGGGGTAGACGATCCGAGTGTGCACAGAGATCGTGGTTTCACGAGGAAGACCACGAGAACATCGGAATCAGATGAAAACTTGCATGTGTCCCTAGCATATGTGTGTGAGTGTGGTGAGAAGTTGGTATAGGTGCTTGCATGTGTCCCTCGCATGCATGCGCCTAACCTAGAGGCGAAGGTTCCTGACCAGATAAGGGGGAATCTCCTGCTTAGGTGAAACCGGTAGGATAGTGCCCCAACTTGTGAACCAACATGGTTTTACATCACCCTATGACCTAAACAAACACAAAACAAGAGAGAGCTACGCTGGCTACCCCGCCGAGGAACGCCTAGGGGGTAGACGATCCGAGTGTGCACAGAGATCGTGGTTTCACGAGGAAGACCACGAGAACATCGGAATCAGATGAAAACTTGCATGTGTCCCTAGCATATGTGTGTGAGTGTGGTGAGAGGTTGGTATAGGTGCTTGCATGTGTCCCCTCGCATGCATGCGCCTAACCTAGAGGCGAAGGTTCCTGACCAGATAAGGGGAATCTCCCGCTTAGGTGAAACCGGTAGGATAGTGCCCCAACTTGTGAACCAACATGGTTTTACATCACCCTATGACCTAAACAAACACAAAACAAGAGAGAGCTACGCCTGGCTACCCTCGCCGTGAGGAACGCCTAGGGGGTAGACGATCCGAGTGTGCACAGAGATCGTGGTTTCACGAGGAAGACCACGAGAACATCGGAATCAGATGAAAACTTGCATGTGTCCCTAGCATATGTGTGTGAGTGTGGTGAGAGGTTGGTATAGGTGCTTGCATGTGTCCCCCTCGCATGCATGCGCCTAACCTAGAGGCGAAGGTTCTGACCAGATAAGGGGAATCTCCTGCTTAGGTGAAACCGGTAGGATAGTGCCCCAACTTGTGAACCAACATGGTTTTACATCACCCTATGACCTAAACAAACACAAAACAAGAGAGAGCTACGCCGGGCTACCTCGCCGAGGAACGCCTAGGGGGTAGACGATCCGAGTGTGCACAGAGATCGTGGTTTCACGAGGAAGACCACGAGAACATCGGAATCAGATGAAAACTTGCATGTGTCCCTAGCATATGTGTGTGAGTGTGGTGAGAGGTTGGTATAGGTGCTTGCATGTGTCCCCTCGCATGCATGCGCCTAACCTAGAGGCGAAGGTTCCTGACCAGATAAGGGGGAATCTCCTGCTTAGGTGAAACCGGTAGGATAGTGCCCCAACTTGTGAACCAACATGGTTTTACATCACCCTATGACCTAAACAAACACAAAACAAGAGAGAGCTACGCCTGGCTACCTCGCCGAGGAACGCCTAGGGGGTAGACGATCCGAGTGTGCACAGAGATCGTGGTTTCACGAGGAAGACCACGAGAACATCGGAATCAGATGAAAACTTGCATGTGTCCCTAGCATATGTGTGTGAGTGTGGTGAGAGGTTGGTATAGGTGCTTGCATGTGTCCCCCTCGCATGCATGCGCCTAACCTAGAGGCGAAGGTTCCTGACCAGATAAGGGGGAATCTCCCGCTTAGGTGAAACCGGTAGGATAGTGCCCCAACTTCAGAACCAACATGGTTTTACATCACCCTATGACCTAAACAAACACAAAACAAGAGAGAGCTACGCCTGGCTACTCGCCGTGAGGAACGCCTAGGGGGTAGACGATCCGAGTGTGCACAGAGATCGTGGTTTCACGAGGAAGACCACGAGAACATCGGAATCAGATGAAAACTTGCATGTGTCCCTAGCATATGTGTGTGAGTGTGGTGAGAGGTTGGTATAGGTGCTTGCATGTGTCCCCTCGCATGCATGCGCCTAACCTAGAGGCGAAGGTTCCGGACCAGATAAGGGGAATCTCTGCTTAGGTGAAACCGCAGGATAGTGCCCCAACTTGTGAACCAACATGGTTTTACATCACCCTATGACCTAAACAAACACAAAACAAGAGAGAGCTACGCCGGCTACCTCGCCGAGGAACGTCTAGGGGGGTAGACGATCCGAGTGTGCACTGCGATCAGGGTTTCGCCGGAGAAAGACCACGAGAACATCGGAATCAGATGAAAACTTGCATGTGTCCCTAGCATATGTGTGTGAGTGTGGTGACAGGTTGGTATAGGTGCTTGCATGTGTCCCCCTCGCATGCATGCGCCTAACCTAGAGGCGAAGGTTCCTGACCAGATAAGGGGGAATCTCCCCGTTTAGGTGAAACCGGGTAGGATAGTGCCCCAACTTGTGAACCAACATGGTTTTACATCACCCTATGACCTAAACAAACACAAAACAAGAGAGAGCTACGCCGGGCTACCCCTGTGAGAGGAACGTCTAGGGGGTAGACGATCCGAGTGTGCACAGATCAGGGTTTCGCCGGAGGAAGACCACGAGAACATCGGAATCAGATGAAAACTTGCATGTGTCCCTAGCATATGTGTGTGAGTGTGGTGAGAGGTTGGTATAGGTGCTTGCATGTGTCCCTCCTCGCATGCATGCGCTCTAACCTAGAAGCGAAGGTTCCTGACCAGATAAGGGGAATCTCCCGCTTAGGTGAAACCGGTAGGATAGTGCCCCAACTTGTGAACCAACATGGTTTTACATCACCCTATGACCTAAACAAACACAAAACAAGAGAGAGCTACGCTGGCTACCCCTGTGAGAGGAACGTCTAGGGGGTAGACGATCCGAGTGTGCACAGAGATCAGGGTTTCGCCCGAGGAAGACCACGAGAACATCGGAATCAGATGAAAACTTGCATGTGTCCCTAGCATATGTGTGTGAGTGTGGTGAGAGTTTGGTATAGGTGTTTGCATGTGTCCCTCCTCGCATGCATGCGCTCTAACCTAGAGGCGAAGGTTCCGGACCAGATAAGGGGAATCTCCTGCTTAGGTGAAACCGGTAGGATAGTGCCCCAACTTGTGAGAACCAACATGGTTTTACATCACCCTATGACCTAAACAAACACAAAACAAGAGAGAGCTACGCCGGCTACCTCGCCGAGGAACATCTAGGGGGGTAGACGATCCGAGTGTGCACAGAGATCAGGGTTTCGCCGGAGGAAGACCACGAGAACATTGGAATCAGATGAAAACTTGCATGTGTCCCTAGATTATGTGTGTGAGTGTGGTGAGAGGTTGGTATAGGTGCTTGCATGTGTACCCCTCGCATGCATGCCCTCTAACCTAGAGGCGAAGGTTCCGGACCCGTATAAGGTGGGAATCTCCCCGTTTAGGTGAAACCGGGTAGGATAGTGCCCCAACTTGTGAACCAACATGGTTTTACATCACCCTATGAACTAAACAAACACAAAACAAGAGAGAGCTATGCCGGGCTACCCCTGTCAGAGGAACGTCTAGGGGGGTAGACGATCTGAGTGTGCACAGTGATCAGGGTTTCGCAGGAGGAAGACCACGAGAACATCGGAATCAGATGATAACTTGCATGTGTCCCTAGCATATGTGTGTGAGTGTGGTGAGAGGTTGGTATAGGTGCTTGCATGTGTCCCCCTCGCATGCATGCGCTCTAACCTAGAGGCGAAGGTTCCTGACCAGATAAGGGGGAATCTCCTGCTTAGGTGAAACCGGTAGGATAGTGCCCCAACTTGTGAACCAACATGGTTTTACATCACCCTATGACCTAAACAAACACAAAACAAGAGAGAGCTACGCCGGCTACCCCTGCCGAGGAACGCCTAGGGGGTAGACGATCCGAGTGTGCACAGAGATCGTGGTTTCACGAGGAAGACCACGAGAACATCGGAATCAGATGAAAACTTGCATGTGTCCCTAGCATATGTATGTGTGAGTGTGGTGAGAGGTTGGTATAGGTGCTTGCATGTGTCCCTCCTCGCATGCATGCGCTCTAACCTAGAGGCGAAGGTTCCGGACCCGTATAAGGGGGAATCTCCCCGTTTAGGTGAAACCGGGTAGGATAGTGCCCCAACTTGTGAACCAACATGGTTTTACATCACCCTATGACCTAAACAAACACAAAACAAGAGAGAGCTACGCCGGGCTACCCCTGTCAGAGGAACGTCTAGGGGGGTAGACGATCCGAGTGTGCACAGAGATCAGGGTTTCGCCGGAGGAAGACCACGAGAACATCGGAATCAGATGAAAACTTGCATGTGTCCCTAGCATATTTGTGTGAGTGTGGTGAGAGGTTGGTATAGGTGCTTGCATGTGTCCCCCCTCGCATGCATGCGCTCTAACCTAGAGGCGAAGGTTCCGGACCCGTATAAGGGGGAATCTCCCCGTTTAGGTGAAACCGGTAGGATAGTGCCCCAACTCAGAACCAACATGGTTTTACATCACCCTATGACCTAAACAAACACAAAACAAGAGAGAGCTACGCCGGCTACCCTCCGAGGAACGCCTAGGGGGTAGACGATCCGAGTGTGCACAGAGATCAGGGTTTCGCCGGAGGAAGACCACGAGAACATCGGAATCAGATGAAAACTTGCATGTGTCCCTAGCATATGTGTGTGAGTGTGGTGAGAGGTTGGTATAGGTGCTTGCATGTGTCCCCCCTCGCATGCATGCGCTCTAACCTAGAGGCGAAGGTTCCGGACCCGTATAAGGGGGAATCTCCCTGTTTAGGTGAAACCGGGTAGGATAGTGCCCCAACTTGTGAACCAACATGGTTTTACATCACCCTATGACCTAAAGAAACACAAAACAAGAGATAGCTACGCCGGGCTATCCCTGTCAGAGGAACGCCTAGGGGGGTAGACGATCCGAGTGTGCACTGTGATTAGGGTTTCGCCGGAGGAAGACCACGAGAACATCAGAATCAGATGAAAACTTGCATGTGTCCCTAGAATATGTGTGTGAGTGTGGTGAGAGGTTGGTATAGGTGCTTGCATGTGTACCCCCTTGCATGCATGCGCTCTAACCTAGAGGCGAAGGTTTCAGACCCGTATAAGGGGGAAATCTCCCCGTTTAGGTGAAACCGGGTAGGATAGTGCCCCAACTTGTGAACCAACATGGTTTTACATCACCCTATGACCTAAACAAACACAAAACAAGAGAGAGCTACGCCGGCTACTCCCTCGCAGAGGAACGCCTAGGGGGTAGACGATCCGAGTGCACAGAGATCGTGGTTTCACGGAGGAAGACCACGAGAACATCGGAATCAGATGAAAACTTGAATGTGTCCCCAGCATATGTGTGTGAGTGTGGTGAGAGGTTGGTATAGGTGCTTGCATTTGTCCCCCCTCGCATGCATGCGCTCTAACCTAGAAGCGACGGTTCCGGACCCGTATAAGGGGGAATCTCCCCGTTTAGGTGAAACCGGGTAGGATAGTGCCCCAACTTGTGAACCAACATGATTTTACATCACCCTATGACCTAAACAAACACAAAACAAGAGAGAGCTACGCCGGGCTACTCGCCGTGAGGAACGCCTAGGGGGTAGACGATCCGAGTGCACAGAGATCGTGGTTTCACGAGGAAGACCACGAGAACATCGGAATCAGATGAAAACTTGCATGTGTCCCTAGCATATGTGTGTGAGTGTGGTGAGAGGTTGGTATAGGTGCTTGCATGTGTCCCCCCTCGCATGCATGCGCTCTAACCTAGAGGCGAAGGTTCCGGACCCGTATAAGGGGGGAATCTCCCCGTTTAGGTGAAACCGGGTAGGATAGTGCCCCAACTTGTGAACCAACATGGTTTTACATCACCCTATGACCTAAACAAACACAAAACAAGAGATAGCTACGCCGGTCTACCACTGTAAGAGGAACGTCTAGGCGGGTAGACGATCCGAGTGTGCACAGAGATCAGGGTTTCGCCGGAGGAAGACCACGAGAACATCGGAATCAGATGAAAACTTGCATGTGTCCCTAGCATATGTGTGTGAGTGTGGTGAGAGGTTGGTATAGGTGCTTGCATGTGTCCCCCCTCGCATGCATGCGCTCTAACCTAGAGGCGAAGGTTCCGGACCCGTATAAGGGGGGATCTCCCCGTTTAGGTGAAACCGGGTAGGATAGTGCCCCAACTTGTGAACCAACATGGTTTTACATCACCCTATGACCTAAACAAACACAAAACAAGAGAGAGCTACGCCGGGCTACCCCTCGAGGAACGCCTAGGGGGTAGACGATCCGAGTGCACAGAGATCGTGGTTTCACGAGGAAGACCACGAGAACATCGGAATCAGATGAAAACTTGCATGTGTCCCTAGCATATGTGTGTGAGTGTGGTGAGAGGTTGGTATAGGTGCTTGCATGTGTCCCCTCGCATGCATGCGCCTAACCTAGAGGCGAAGGTTCCTGACCAGATAAGGGGAATCTCCTGCTTAGGTGAAACCGCAGGATAGTGCCCCAACTTGTGAACCAACATGGTTTTACATCACCCTATGACCTAAACAAACACAAAACAAGAGAGAGCTACGCTGGCTACCTCGCCGAGGAACGCCTAGGGGGTAGACGATCCGAGTGTGCACAGAGATCGTGGTTTCACGAGGAAGACCACGAGAACATCGGAATCAGATGAAAACTTGCATGTGTCCCTAGCATATGTGTGTGAGTGTGGTGAGAGGTTGGTATAGGTGCTTGCATGTGTCCCCTCGCATGCATGCGCCTAACCTAGAGGCGAAGGTTCCTGACCAGATAAGGGGGAATCTCCTGCTTAGGTGAAACCGGTAGGATAGTGCCCCAACTTGTGAACCAACATGGTTTTACATCACCCTATGACCTAAACAAACACAAAACAAGAGAGAGCTACGCCGGCTACCCCCTGCCGAGGAACGCCTAGGGGGTAGACGATCCGAGTGTGCACAGAGATCGTGGTTTCACGAGGAAGACCACGAGAACATCGGAATCAGATGAAAACTTGCATGTGTCCCTAGCATATGTGTGTGAGTGTGGTGAGAGGTTGGTATAGGTGCTTGCATGTGTCCCCCTCGCATGCATGCGCCTAACCTAGAGGCGAAGGTTCCTGACCAGATAAGGGGAATCTCCTGCTTAGGTGAAACCGCAGGATAGTGCCCCAACTCAGAACCAACATGGTTTTACATCACCCTATGACCTAAACAAACACAAAACAAGAGAGAGCTACGCCGGGCTACCTCGCCGAGGAACGCCTAGGGGGTAGACGATCCGAGTGCACAGAGATCGTGGTTTCACGAGGAAGACCACGAGAACATCGGAATCAGATGAAAACTTGCATGTGTCCCTAGCATATGTGTGTGAGTGTGGTGAGAGGTTGGTATAGGTGCTTGCATGTGTCCCCTCGCATGCATGCGCCTAACCTAGAGGCGAAGGTTCCGACCAGATAAGGGGGGAATCTCCCGCTTAGGTGAAACCGCAGGATAGTGCCCCAACTCAGAACCAACATGGTTTTACATCACCCTATGACCTAAACAAACACAAAACAAGAGAGAGCTACGCCGGCTACCTCGCCGAGGAACGCCTAGGGGGTAGACGATCCGAGTGTGCACAGAGATCGTGGTTTCACGAGGAAGACCACGAGAACATCGGAATCAGATGAAAACTTGCATGTGTCCCTAGCATATGTGTGTGAGTGTGGTGAGAGGTTGGTATAGGTGCTTGCATGTGTCCCCTCGCATGCATGCGCCTAACCTAGAGGCGAAGGTTCCGGACCAGATAAGGGGAATCTCCCGCTTAGGTGAAACCGGTAGGATAGTGCCCCAACTTGTGAACCAACATGGTTTTACATCACCCTATGACCTAAACAAACACAAAACAAGAGAGAGCTACGCTGGCTACCCCTGCCGTGAGGAACGCCTAGGGGGTAGACGATCCGAGTGTGCACAGAGAGATCGTGGTTTCACGAGGAAGACCACGAGAACATCGGAATCAGATGAAAACTTGCATGTGTCCCTAGCATATGTGTGTGAGTGTGGTGAGAGGTTGGTATAGGTGCTTGCATGTGTCCCCTCGCATGCATGCGCCTAACCTAGAGGCGAAGGTTCCGGACCAGATAAGGGGGAATCTCCTGCTTAGGTGAAACCGGTAGGATAGTGCCCCAACTTGTGAACCAACATGGTTTTACATCACCCTATGACCTAAACAAACACAAAACAAGAGAGAGCTACGCCGGCTACCTCGCCGAGGAACGCCTAGGGGGTAGACGATCCGAGTGCACAGAGATCGTGGTTTCACGAGGAAGACCACGAGAACATCGGAATCAGATGAAAACTTGCATGTGTCCCTAGCATATGTGTGTGAGTGTGGTGAGAGGTTGGTATAGGTGCTTGCATGTGTCCCCCTCGCATGCATGCGCTCTAACCTAGAGGCGAAGGTTCCGGATCCGTATAAGGGGGGAATCTCCCCGTTTAGGTGAAACCGGGTAGGATAGTGCCCCAACTTGTGAACCAACATAGTTTTACATCACCCTCTGACCTCAAAAAACACAAAACAAGAGAGAGCTACGCCGGGCTACCCCTGTCAGAGGAACGTCTAGGGGGGTAGAAGATCCGAGTGTGCAAAGAGATCAGGGTTTCGCCGGAGGAAGACCACGAGAACCTCGGAATCAGATGAAAACTTGCATGTGTCCCTAGCATATGTGTGTGAGTGTGGTGAGAGGTTGGTATAGGTGCTTGCATGTATCCCTCCTCGCATGCATGCGCTCTAACCTAGAGGCGAAGGTTCCGGACCCGATAAGGGGGGAATCTCCCCGTTTAGATGAAACCGGGTAGGATAGTGCCCCAACTTGTGAACCAACATGGTTTTACATCACCCTATGACCTAAACAAACACAAAACAAGAGATAGCTACGCTGGCTACCCCCTGAGAGGAACGCCTAGGGGGTAGACGATCCGAGTGCACAGAGATCGTGGTTTCACGGAGGAAGACCACGAGAACATCGGAATCAGATGAAAACTTGCATGTGTCCCTAGCATATGTGTGTTCGTGTGGTGAGAGGTTGGTATAGGTGCTTGCATGTGTCCCCTCGCATGCATGCGCCTAACCTAGAGGCGAAGGTTCCGGACCAGATAAGGGGAATCTCCTGCTTAGGTGAAACCGCAGGATAGTGCCCCAACTTCAGAACCAACATGGTTTTACATCACCCTATGACCTAAACAAACACAAAACAAGAGAGAGCTACGCCTGGCTACCCTCGCCGAGGAACGCCTAGGGGGTAGACGATCCGAGTGCACAGAGATCGTGGTTTCACGGAGGAAGACCACGAGAACATCGGAATCAGATGAAAACTTGCATGTGTCCCTAGCATATGTGTGTGAGTGTGGTGAGAGGTTGGTATAGGTGCTTGCATGTGTCCCCTCGCATGCATGCGCCTAACCTAGAGGCGAAGGTTCTGACCAGATAAGGGGAATCTCCCGCTTAGGTGAAACCGGCAGGATAGTGCCCCAACTTGTGAACCAACATGGTTTTACATCACCCTATGACCTAAACAAACACAAAACAAGAGAGAGCTACGCCGGCTACCCTCGCCGAGGAACGCCTAGGGGGTAGACGATCCGAGTGCACAGAGATCGTGGTTTCACGAGGAAGACCACGAGAACATCGGAATCAGATGAAAACTTGCATGTGTCGCTAGCATATGTGTGTGAGTGTGGTGAGAGGTTGGTATAGGTGCTTGCATGTGTCCCCCCTCGCATGCATGCGCTCTAACCTAGAGGCGAAGGTTCCTGACCAGATAGGGGGAATCTCCCCGTTTAGGTGAAACCGGGTAGGATAGTGCCCCAACTTGTGAACCAACATGGTTTTACATCACCCTATGACCTATACAAACACAAAACAAGAGAGAGCTACGCCGGGCTACCCCTGTTAGAGGAACGTCTAGGGGGGTAGAAGATCCGAGTGTGCAAAGAGATCAGGGTTTCGCCGGAGGAAGACCACGAGAACCTCGAAATCAGATGAAAACTTGCATGTGTCCCTAGCATATGTGTGTGAGTGTGGTGAGAGGTTGGTATAGGTGCTTGCATGTGTCCCTCCTCGCATGCATGCGCTCTAACCTAGAGGCGAAGGTTCCGGACCCGATAAGGGGGGAATCTCCCCGTTTAGGTGAAACCGGGTAGGATAGTGCCCCAACTTGTGAACCAACATGGTTTTACATCACCCTATGACCTAAACAAACACAAAACAAGAGAGAGCTACGCCGGGCTACCCCTGTCAGAGGAACGTCTAGGGGGGTAGACGATCCGAGTGTGCACAAAGATCAGGGTTTCGCCGGAGGAAGACCACGAGAACATCGGAATCAGATGAAAACTTGCATGTGTCCCTAGCATATGTGTGTGAGTGTGGTGAGAGGTTGGTATAGGTGCTTGCATGTGTCCCCCCTCGCATGCATGCGCTCTAACCTAGAGGCGAAGGTTCCGGACCCGTATAAGGGGGAATCTCCTGCTTAGGTGAAACCGGTAGGATAGTGCCCCAACTTGTGAACCAACATGGTTTTACATCACCCTATGACCTAAACAAACACAAAACAAGAGAGAGCTACGCCGGCTACCTCGCCGAGGAACGTCTAGGGGGTAGACGATCCGAGTGTGCACAGAGACCAGGGTTTCGCCGGAGGAAGACCACGAGAACATCGGACTCAGATGAAAACTTGCATGTGTCCCTAGCATATGTGTGTGAGTGTGGTGAGAGGTTGGTATAGGTGCTTGCATGTGTCCCTTCACGCATGCATGCGCTCTAACCTAGAGGCGAAGGTTCCGGACCCGATAAGGGGGGAATCTCCTGCTTAGGTGAAACCGGTAGGATAGTGCCCCAACTCAGAACCAACATGGTTTTACATCACCCTATGACCTAAACAAACACAAAACAAGAGAGAGCTACGCCGGGCTACCCTCGCCGAGGAACGTCTAGGCGGGTAGACGATCCGAGTGTGCACAGAGATCAGGGTTTCGCCGGAGGAAGACCACGAGAACATCGGAATCAGATGAAAACTTGCATGTGTCCCTAGCATATGTGTGTGTGAGTGCGGTGAGAGGTTGGTATAGGTGCTTGCATGTGTCCCCCCTCGCATGCATGCGCTCTAACCTAGAGGCGAAGGTTCCGGACCAGATAAGGGGAATCTCCCTGCTTAGGTGAAACCGCAGGATAGTGCCCCAACTTGTGAACCAACATGGTTTTACATCACCCTATGACCTAAACAAACACAAAACAAGAGAGAGCTACGCTGGCTACCTCGCCGAGGAACGTCTAGGGGGTAGACGATCCGAGTGTGCACAGATCAGGGTTTCGCCGGAGGAAGACCACGAGAACATCGGAATCAGATGAAAACTTGCATGTGTCCCTAGCATATGTGTGTGAGTGTGGTGAGAGATTGGTATAGGTGCTTGCATGTGTCCCTCCTCGCATGCATGCGCTCTAACCTAGAGGCGAAGGTTCCGGACCCGTATAAGGGGGGAATCTCCCCGTTTAGGTGAAACCGGGTAGGATAGTGCCCCAACTTGTGAACAAACATGGTTTTACATCACCGTATGACCTGAACAAACACAAAACAAGAGAGATCTACGCCGGGCTACCCCTGACAGAGGAACGTCTAGGGGGTAGACGATCCGAGTGTACACAGAGATCTGGGTTTCGCCGGAGGAAGACCACGAGAACATCGGAATCAGATGAAAACTTGCATGTGTCCCTAGCATATGTGTGTGAGTGGTGAGAGGTTGGTATAGGTGCTTGCATGTGTCCCCCCTCGCATGCATGCGCTCTAACCTAGAGGCGAAGGTTCCTGACCAGATAAGGGGAATCTCCCTGCTTAGGTGAAACCGCAGGATAGTGCCCCAACTTGTGAGAACCAACATGGTTTTACATCACCCTATGACCTAAACAAACACAAAACAAGAGAGAGCTACGCTGGCTACTCGCCGAGGAACGTCTAGGGGGTAGACGATCCGAGTGTGCACAGAGATCAGGGTTTCGCCGGAGGAAGACCACGAGAACATCGGAATCAGATGAAAACTTGCATGTGTCCCTAGCATATGTGTGTGAGTGTGGTGAGAGGTTGGTATAGGTGCTTGCATGTGTCCCCCTCGCATGCATGCGCTCTAACCTAGAGGCGAAGGTTCCGGACCCGTATAAGGGGGAATCTCCCCGTTTAGGTGAAACCGGGTAGGATAGTGCCCCAACTTGTGAACCAACATGGTTTTACATCACCCTATGACCTAAACAAACACAAAACAAGAGAGATCTACGCTGGGCTACCTCGCCGAGGAACGTCTAGGGGGTAGACGATCCGAGTGTGCACAGAGATCAGGGTTTCGCCGGAGGAAGACCACGAGAACATCGGAATCAGATGAAAACTTGCATGTGTCCCTAGCATATGTGTGTGAGTGTGGTGAGAGGTTGGTATAGGTGCTTGCATGTGTACCCCCTCGCATGCATGCGCCTAACCTAGAGGCGAAGGTTCCTGACCAGATAAGGGGGGAATCTCCTGCTTAGGTGAAACCGGTAGGATAGTGCCCCAACTCAGAACCAACATGGTTTTACATCACCCTATGACCTAAACAAACACAAAACAAGAGAGAGCTACGCTGGCTACCTCGCCGAGGAACGTCTAGGGGGTAGACGATCCGAGTGTGCACAGAGATCAGGGTTTCGCCGGAGGAAGACCACGAGAACATCGGAATCAGATGAAAACTTGCATGTGTCCCTAGCATATGTGTGTGAGTGTGGTGAGAGATTGGTATAGGTGCTTGCATGTGTCCCTCCTCGCATGCATGCGCTCTAACCTAGAGGCGAAGGTTCCGGACCCGATAAGCGGGGAATCTCCCCGTTTAGATGAAACCGGGTAGGATAGTGCCCCAACTTGTGAACCAACATGGTTTTACATCACCCTATGACCTAAACAGACACAAAACAAGAGATAGCTACGCCGGGCTATCCCTGTCAGAGGAACGTCTAGGGGGTAGACGATCCGAGTGTGCACAGAGACCAGGTTTCGCCGGAGGAAGACCACGAGAACATCGGACTCAGATGAAAACTTGCATGTGTCCCTAGCATATGTGTGTGAGTGTGGTGAGAGGTTGGTATAGGTGCTTGCATGTGTCCCTCCTCGCATGCATGCGCTCTAACCTAGAGGCGAAGGTTCCGGACCCGATAAGGGGAATCTCCTGCTTAGGTGAAACCGGGTAGGATAGTGCCCCAACTTGTGAACCAACATGGTTTTACATCACTCTATGACATAAACAAACACAAAACAAGAGAGAGCTACGCCGGGCTACCCCTGTCAGAGGAACGTCTAGGGGGTAGACGATCCGAGTGTGCACAGAGATCAGGGTTTCGCCGGAGGAAGACCACGAGAACATCGGAATCAGATGAAAACTTGCATGTGTCCCTAGCATATGTGTGTGAGTGTGGTGAGAGATTGGTATAGGTGCTTGCATGTGTCCCTCCTCGCATGCATGCGCTCTAACCTAGAGGCGAAGGTTCCGGACCCGATAAGGGGGGAATCTCCCCGTTTAGATGAAACCGGGTAGGATAGTGCCCCAACTTGTGAACCAACATGGTTTTACATCACCCTATGACCTAAACAAACACAAAACAAGAGATAGCTACGCCGGGCTACCTCCTGCCGAGGAACGCCTAGGGGGTAGACGATCCGAGTGCACAGAGATCGTGGTTTCACGAGGAAGACCACGAGAACATCGGAATTAGATGAAAACTTGCATGTGTCCCTAGCATATGTGTGTGAGTGTGGTGAGAGGTTGGTATAGGTGCTTGCATGTGTCTACCCTCGCATGCATGCGCTCTAACCTAGAGGGAAGGTTCCGGACCAGATAAGGGGGAATTCCCCGCTTAGGTGAAACCGGTAGGATAGTGCCCCAACTTCAGAACCAACATGGTTTTACATCACCCTATGACCTAAACAAACACAAAACAAGAGAGAGCTACGCCGGGCTACCTCGCCGAGGAACGTCTAGGGGGGTAGACGATCCGAGTGTGCACAGAGATCAGGGTTTCGCCGGAGGAAGACCACGAGAACATCGGAATCAGATGAAAACTTGCATGTGTCCCTAGAATATGTGTGTGAGTGTGGTGAGAGGTTGGTATAGGTGCTTGCATGTGTACCCCCTCGCATGCATGCGCTCTAACCTAGAGGCGAAGGTTCCGGACCAGTATAAGGGGGGTATCTCCCCGTTTAGGTGAATCCGGGTAGGATAGTGCCCCAACTTGTGAACCAACATGGTTTTACATCACCCTATGACCTAAACAAACACAAAACAAGAGAGAGCTACGCCGGGCTACCCCTGTCAGAGGAACGTCTAGGGGGTAGACGATCCGAGTGTGCACAGAGATCAGGGTTTCGCCGGAGGAAGACCACGAGAACATCGGAATCAGATGAAAACTTGCATGTGTCCCTAGCATATGTGTGTGAGTGTGGTGAGAGGTTGGTATAGGTGCTTGCATGTGTCCCCCTCGCATGCATGCGCTCTAACCTAGAGGCGAAGGTTCCGGACCAGATAAGGGGAATCTCCCGCTTAGGTGAAACCGGTAGGATAGTGCCCCAACTTGTGAACCAACATGGTTTTACATCACCCTATGACCTAAACAAACACAAAACAAGAGAGAGCTACGCCGGCTACCTCGCCGAGGAACGCCTAGGGGGTAGACGATCCGAGTGTGCACAGAGATCGTGGTTTCACGAGGAAGACCACGAGAACATCGGAATCAGATGAAAACTTGCATGTGTCCCTAGCATATGTGTGTGAGTGTGGTGAGAGGTTGGTATAGGTGCTTGCATGTGTCCCCTCGCATGCATGCGCCTAACCTAGAGGCGAAGGTTCCTGACCAGATAAGGGGGAATCTCCTGCTTAGGTGAAACCGCAGGATAGTGCCCCAACTTGTGAACCAACATGGTTTTACATCACCCCATGACCTAAACAAACACAAAACAAGAGAGAGCTACGCCGGCTACCCTCGCCGAGGAACGCCTACGGGGGTAGACGATCCGAGTGTGCACAGATCAGGGTTTCGCCCGAGGAAGACCACGAGAACATCGGAATCAGATGAAAACTTGCATGTGTCCGTAGCATATGTGTGTGAGTGTCGTGAGAGGTTGGTATAGGTGATTGCATGTGTCCCCCCTCGCATGCATGCGCTCTAACCTAGAAGCGAAGGTTCCGGACCAGATAAGGGGGAATCTCCTGCTTAGGTGAAACCGGTAGGATAGTGCCCCAACTCAGAACCAACATGGTTTTACATCACCCTATGACCTAAACAAACACAAAACAAGAGAGAGCTACGCTGGCTACCTCGCCGAGGAACGCCTAGGGGGTAGACGATCCGAGTGTGCACAGAGATCGTGGTTTCACGAGGAAGACCACGAGAACATCGGAATCAGATGAAAACTTGCATGTGTCCCTAGCATATGTGTGTGAGTGTGGTGAGAGGTTGGTATAGGTGCTTGCATGTGTCCCCTCGCATGCATGCGCCTAACCTAGAGGCGAAGGTTCCTGACCAGATAAGGGGGAATCTCCTGCTTAGGTGAAACCGCAGGATAGTGCCCCAACTTGTGAACCAACATGGTTTTACATCACCCTATGACCTAAACAAACACAAAACAAGAGAGAGCTACGCCGGCTACCTCGCCGAGGAACGCCTAGGGGGTAGACGATCCGAGTGTGCACAGAGATCGTGGTTTCACGAGGAAGACCACGAGAACATCGGAATCAGATGAAAACTTGCATGTGTCCCTAGCATATGTGTGTGAGTGTGGTGAGAGGTTGGTATAGGTGCTTGCATGTGTCCCCTCGCATGCATGCGCCTAACCTAGAGGCGAAGGTTCCTGACCAGATAGGGGGAATCTCCCTGTTTAGGTGAAACCGGCTAGGATAGTGCCCCAACTTGTGAACCAACATGGTTTTACATCACCCTATGACCTAAACAAACACAAAACAAGAGAGAGCTACGCCGGCCTACCCCTGTCAGAGGAACGTCTAGGGGGGTAGACGATCCGAGTGTGCACAGAGATCAAGGTTTCGCCGGAGGAAGACCACGAGAACATCGGAATCAGATGAAAACTTGCATGTGTCCCTAGCATATGTGTGTGAGTGTGGCGAGAGGTTGGTATAGGTGCTTGCATGTGTCCCCCCTCGCATGTATGCGCTCTAACCTAGAGGCGAAGGTTTCGGACCAGATAAGGGGGAATCTCCTGCTTAGGTGAAACCGCAGGATAGTGCCCCAACTTGTGAACCAACATGGTTTTACATCACCCTATGACCTAAACAAACACAAAACAAGAGAGAGCTACGCCGGGCTACCCCGCCGAGGAACGCCTAGGGGGTAGACGATCCGAGTGTGCACAGAGATCGTGGTTTCACGAGGAAGACCACGAGAACATCGGAATCAGATGAAAACTTGCATGTGTCCCTAGCATATGTGTGTGAGTGTGGTGAGAGGTTGGTATAGGTTCTTGCATGTGTCCCCCCTCGTATGCATGCGCTCTAACCTAGAGGCGAAGGTTCCAGATCCGTATAAGGGGGGAATCTCCCCGTTTAGGTCAAACCGGGTAGGATAGTGCCCCAACTTGTGAACCAACATGGTTTTACATCACCCTATGACCTAGACAAACACAAAACAAGAGAGAGCTACGCCGGGCTACCCCTGCCAGGGGAACGTCTAGGGGGGTAGACGATCCGAGTGTGCACAGAGATGAGGGTTTCGCCGGAGGAAGACCACGAGAACATCGGAATCAGATGAAAACTTGCATGTGTCCCTAGCATATGTGTGCGAGTGTGGTGAGAGGTTGGTATAGGTGCTTGCATGTGTCCCCGCTCGCATGCATGCGCTCGAACCTAGAGGCGAAGGTTCCGGACCCGTATAAGGGGGGAATCTCCCCGTTTAGGTGAAACCGGGTAGGATAGTGCCCCAACTTGTGAACCAACATGGTTTTACATCACCCTATGACCTAAACAAACACAAAACAAGAGAGAGCTACGCTGGCTACCTCTGCCGAGGAACGCCTAGGGGGTAGACGATCCGAGTGTGCACAGAGATCGTGGTTTCACGAGGAAGACCACGAGAACATCGGAATCAGATGAAAACTTGCATGTGTCCCTAGCATATGTGTGTGAGTGTGGTGAGAGGTTGGTATAGGTGCTTGCATGTGTCCCCTCGCATGCATGCGCCTAACCTAGAGGCGAAGGTTCTGACCAGATAAGGGGGAATCTCCTGCTTAGGTGAAACCGGTAGGATAGTGCCCCAACTTGTGAACCAACATGGTTTTACATCACCCTATGACCTAAACAAACACAAAACAAGAGAGAGCTACGCCTGGCTACCTCCCTGAGAGGAACGCCTAGGGGGTAGACGATCCGAGTGCACAGAGATCGTGGTTTCACGAGGAAGACCACGAGAACATCGGAATCAGATGAAAACTTGCATGTGTCCCTAGCATATGTGTGTGAGTGTGGTGAGAGGTTGGTATAGGTGCTTGCATGTGTCCCCTCGCATGCATGCGCCTAACCTAGAGGCGAAGGTTCCTGACCAGATAAGGGGGGCATCTCCCCGTTTAGGTGAAACCGGGTAGGATAGTGCCCCAACTTGTGAACCAACATGGTTTTACATCACCCTATGACCTAAACAAACACAAAACAAGAGAGAGCTACGCCGGTCTACCCCTGTCAGAGGAACGTCTAGGGGGTAGACGATCCGAGTGTGCACAGAGATCAGGGTTTCGCCGGAGGAAGACCACGAGAACATCGGAATCAGATGAAAACTTGCATGTGTCCCTAGCATATGTGTGTGAGTGTGGTGAGAGGTTGGTATAGGTGCTTGCATGTGTCCCCCCTCGCATGCATGCGCTCTAACCTAGAGGCGAAGGTTCCGGACCCGTATAAGGGGGGAATCTCCTAGTTTAGGTGAAACCGGGTAGGATAGTGCCCCAACTTGTGAACCAACATGGTTTTACATCACCCTATGACCTAAACAAACACAAAACAAGAGAGAGCTACGCCGGGCTACCCCTGCCAGAGGAACGTCTAGGGGGGTAGACGATCCGAGTGTGCACAGAGATCAGGGTTTCGCCGGAGGAAGACCACGAGAACATCGGAATCAGATGAAAACTTGCATGTGTCCCTAGCATATGTGTGTGAGTGTGGTGAGAGGTTGGTATAGGTGCTTGCATGTGTACCCCCTCGCATG
Source organism: Avena longiglumis (assembly GCA_030063025.1). Classification (NCBI taxonomy): domain Eukaryota; kingdom Viridiplantae; phylum Streptophyta; class Magnoliopsida; order Poales; family Poaceae; genus Avena; species Avena longiglumis. The sequence goes on along the minus strand of CP125977.1, from coordinate 153,586,798 downwards.
CATGCGCTCTAACCTAGAGGCGAAGGTTCTGACCAGATAAGGGGAATCCCCGTTTAGGTGAAACCGGGTAGGATAGTGCCCCAACTTGTGAAGCAACATGGTTTTACATCACCCTATGACCTAAACAAACACAAAACAAGCGAGAGCTACGCCGGGCTACCCCTGCCAGAGGAACGTCTAGGGGGTAGACGATCCGAGTGTGCACAGAGATCAGGGTTTCGCCGGAGGAACACCACGAGAACATCGGAATCAGATGAAAACTTGCATGTGTCCCTAGAATATATGTGTGAGTGTGGTGAGAGGTTGGTATAGGTGCTTGCATGTGTCCCTCCTCGCATGCATGCGCTCTAACCTAGAGGCGAAGGTTCCGGACCCGTATAAGGGGGGAATCTCCCTGTTTGGGTGAAACCGGGTAGATAGTGCCCCAACTTGTGAACCAACATGGTTTTACATCACCCTATGACCTAAACAAACACAAAACAAGAGAGAGCTACGCCGGGCTACCTCGCCGAGGAACGCCTAGGGGGTAGACGATCCGAGTGTGCACAGAGATCAGGGTTTCGCCGGAGGAAGACCACGAGAACATCGGAATCAGATGAAAACTTGCATGTGTCCCTAGCATATGTGTGTGAGTGTGGTGAGAGGTTGGTATAGGTGCTTGCATGTGTCCCCTCGCATGCATGCGCCTAACCTAGAGGCGAAGGTTCCTGACCAGATAAGGGGGAATCTCCCTGCTTAGGTGAAACCGGTAGGATAGTGCCCCAACTCAGAACCAACATGGTTTTACATCACCCTATGACCTAAACAAACACAAAACAAGAGAGAGCTACGCTGGCTACCCCCGCCGTGAGGAACGTCTAGGGGGGTGGACGATCCGAGTGTGCACAGATTAGGGTTTCGCCGGAGGAAGACCACGAGAACATCGGAATCAGATGAAAACTTGAATGTGTCCCTATCATATGTGTGTGAGTGTGGTGAGAGGTTGGTATAGGTTCTTGCATGTGTCCCCCTTCGCATGCATGCGCTCTAACCCAGAAGCGAAGGTTCCGGACCAGATAAGGGGGAATCTCCTGCTTAGGTGAAACCGCAGGATAGTGGCCCAACTTGTGAACCAACATGGTTTTACATCACCCTATGAACTAAACAAACACAAAACAAGAGAGAGCTACACCGGCTACCCCTGCCGAGGAACGCCTAGGGGGTAGACGATCCGAGTGCACAGAGATCGTGGTTTCACGGAGGAAGACCACGAGAACATCGGAATCAGATGAAAACTTGCATGTGTCCCTAGCATATGTGTGTGAGTGTGGTGAGAGGTTGGTATAGGTGCTTGCATGTGTCCCCTCGCATGCATGCGCCTAACCTAGAGGCGAAGGTTCCGGACCAGATAAGGGGAATCTCCTGCTTAGGTGAAACCGGTAGGATAGTGCCCCAACTCAGAACCAACATGGTTTTACATCACCCTATGACCTAAACAAACACAAAACAAGAGAGAGCTACGCCGGGCTACTCCCTGCCGAGGAACGCCTAGGGGGTAGACGATCCGAGTGTGCACAGAGATCGTGGTTTCACGAGGAAGACCACGAGAACATCGGAATCAGATGAAAACTTGCATGTGTCCCTAGCATATGTGTGTGAGTGTGGTGAGAGGTTGGTATAGGTGCTTGCATGTGTCCCCCTCGCATGCATGCGCCTAACCTAGAGGCGAAGGTTCCTGACCAGATAAGGGGAATCTCCTGCTTAGGTGAAACCGCAGGATAGTGCCCCAACTTCAGAACCAACATGGTTTTACATCACCCTATGACCTAAACAAACACAAAACAAGAGAGAGCTACGCCTGGCTACCCCTGCCGAGGAACGCCTAGGGGGTAGACGATCCGAGTGTGCACAGAGATCGTGGTTTCACGAGGAAGACCACGAGAACATCGGAATCAGATGAAAACTTGTATGTGTCCCTATAATATGTGTGTGAGTGTGGTGAGAGGTTGGTATAGGTGCTTGCATGTGTCCCCCCTCGCATGCATGCGCTCTAACCTAGAGGCGAAGGTTCCGGACCCGTATAAGGGGGGAATCTCCCCGTTTAGGTGAAACCGGGTAGGATAGTGCCCCAACTTGTGAACCAACATGGTTTTACATCACCCTATGACCTAAGCAAACACAAAACAAGAGATAGCTACGCCGGTCTACCACTTTAAGAGGAACGTCTAGGCGGGTAGACGATCCGAGTGTGCACAGAGATCAGGGTTTCGCCGGAGGAAGACCACGAGAACATCGGAATCAGATGAAAACTTGCATGTGTCCCTAGCATATGTGTGTGAGTGTGGTGATAGGTTGGTATAGGTGCTTGCATGTGTCCCCCCTCGCATGCATGCGCTCTAACCTAGAGGCGAAGGTTCCGGACCCGTATAAGGGGAATCTCCTGCTTAGGTGAAACCGCAGGATAGTGCCCCAACTTGTGAACCAACATGGTTTTACATCACCCTATGACCTAAACAAACACAAAACAAGAGAGAGCTACGCCTGGCTACCCCGCGTGAGGAACGCCTAGGGGGTAGACGATCCGAGTGCACAGAGATCGTGGTTTCACGAGGAAGACCACAAGAACATCGGAATCAGATGAAAACTTGCATGTGTCCCTAGCATATGTGTGTGAGTGTGGTGAGAGGTTGGTATAGGTGCTTGCATGTGTCCCCCTCGCATGCATGCGCCTAACCTAGAGGCGAAGGTTCCGGACCAGATAAGGGGGAATCTCCTGCTTAGGTGAAACCGGTAGGATAGTGCCCCAACTTGTGAACCAACATGGTTTTACATCACCCTATGACCTAAACAAACACAAAACAAGAGAGAGCTACGCCGGCTACCTCGCCGAGGAACGCCTAGGGGGTAGACGATCCGAGTGTGCACAGAGATCGTGGTTTCACGAGGAAGACCACGAGAACATCGGAATCAGATGAAAACTTGCATGTGTCCCTAGCATATGTGTGTGAGTGTGGTGAGAGGTTGGTATAGGTGCTTGCATGTGTCCCCTCGCATGCATGCGCCTAACCTAGAGGCGAAGGTTCCTGACCAGCAGGGGAATCTCCCTGCTTAGGTGAAACCGGCAGGATAGTGCCCCAACTTGTGAACCAACATGGTTTTACATCACCCTATGACCTAAACAAACACAAAACAAGAGAGAGCTACGCCTGGCTACCCTCGCCGAGGAACGCCTAGGGGGTAGACGATCCGAGTGCACAGAGATCGTGGTTTCACGAGGAAGACCACGAGAACATCTAATCAGATGAAAACTTGCATGTGTCCCTAGCATATGTGTGTGAGTGTGGTGAGAGGTTGGTATAGGTGCTTGCATGTGTCCCCTCGCATGCATGCGCCTAACCTAGAGGCGAAGGTTCCGGACCAGATAAGGGGGAATCTCCTGCTTAGGTGAAACCGGTAGGATAGTGCCCCAACTTGTGAACCAACATGGTTTTACATCACCCTATGACCTAAACAAACACAAAACAAGAGAGAGCTACGCCGGCTACCTCGCCGAGGAACGCCTAGGGGGTAGACGATCCGAGTGCACAGAGATCGTGGTTTCACGGAGGAAGACCACGAGAACATCGGAATCAGATGAAAACTTGCATGTGTCCCTAGCATATGTGTGTGAGTGTGGTGAGAGGTTGGTATAGGTGCTTGCATGTGTCCCCTCGCATGCATGCGCCTAACCTAGAGGCGAAGGTTCCGGACCATAAGGGGGGAATCTCCTGCTTAGGTGAAACCGGTAGGATAGTGCCCCAACTCAGAACCAACATGGTTTTACATCACCCTATGACCTAAATAAACACAAAACAAGAGAGAGCTATGCCGGGCTACCCCTGTGAGAGGAACGTCTAGGGGGGTAGACGATCCGAGTGTGCACAGATCAGGGTTTCGTCGGAGGAAGGCCACGAGAACATCGGAATCAGATGAAACCTTGCATGTGTCCCTAGCATATGTGGGTGAGTGTGGTGAGAGGTTGGTATAGGTGCTTGCATGTGTCCCCCTCTCATGCATGCGCACTAACCTAGAGGCGAAGGTTCCGGACCCGAATAAGGGGGGAATCTCCCCGTTTAGGTGAAACCGGATAGGATAGTGCCCCAACTTGTGAACCAACATGGTTTTACATCACCCTATGACCTAAACAAACACAAAACAAGAGAGAGCTACGCCGGGCTACCCCTGTGAGAGGAACGTCTATGGGGGTAGACGATCCGAGTGCACAGAGATCGTGGTTTCACGGAGGAAGACCACGAGAACATCGGAATCGATGAAAACTTGCATGTGTCCCTAGCATATGTGTGTGAGTGTGGTGAGAGGTTGGTATAGGTGCTTGCATGTGTCCCCTCGCATGCATGCGCCTAACCTAGAGGCGAAGGTTCCTGACCAGATAAGGGGAATCTCCTGCTTAGGTGAAACCGCAGGATAGTGCCCCAACTTGTGAACCAACATGGTTTTACATCACCCTATGACCTAAACAAACACAAAACAAGATAGAGCTACGCCGGGCTACCCCTATCAGAGGAACGTCTAGGGGGGTAGACGATCCAAGTGTGCACTGCGATCAGGGTTTCGCCGGAGGAAGACCACGACAACATCGGAATCAGATGAAAACTTGCATGTGTCCCTAGCATATGTGTGTGAGTGTGGTGAGAGGTTGTTATAGGTTCTTGCATGTGTCCCCCTCGCATGCATGCGCTCTAACCTAGAGGCGAAGGTTCCGGACCAGATAAGGGGGAATCTCCTGCTTAGGTGAAACCGGCAGGATAGTGCCCCAACTTGTGAACCAACATGGTTTTACATCACCCTATGACCTAAACAAACACAAAACAAGAGAGAGCTACGCTGGCTACCCTCGCCGAGGAACGCCTAGGGGGTAGACGATCCGAGTGTGCACAGAGATCGTGGTTTCACGAGGAAGACCACGAGAACATCGGAATCAGATGAAAACTTGCATGTGTCCCTAGCATATGTGTGTGAGTGTGGTGAGAGGTTGGTATAGGTGCTTGCATGTGTCCCCTCGCATGCATGCGCCTAACCTAGAGGCGAAGGTTCCTGACCAGATAAGGGGGAATCTCCTGCTTAGGTGAAACCGGTAGGATAGTGCCCCAACTTGTGAACCAACATGGTTTTACATCACCCTATGACCTAAACAAACACAAAACAAGAGAGAGCTACGCTGGCTACCCTGCCGAGGAACGCCTAGGGGGTAGACGATCCGAGTGTGCACAGAGATCGTGGTTTCACGGAGGAAGACCACGAGAACATCGGAATCGAGATGAAAACTTGCATGTGTCCCTAGCATATGTGTGTGAGTGTGGTGAGAGGTTGGTATAGGTGCTTGCATGTGTCCCCCTCGCATGCATGCGCCTAACCTAGAGGCGAAGGTTCCGGACCAGATAAGGGGGAATCTCCGCTTAGGTGAAACCGGCAGGATAGTGCCCCAACTTCAGTGAACCAACATGGTTTTACATCACCCTATGACCTAAACAAACACAAAACAAGAGAGAGCTACGCCTGGCTACCTCGCCGAGGAACGCCTAGGGGGTAGACGATCCGAGTGCACAGAGATCGTGGTTTCACGAGGAAGACCACGAGAACATCGGAATCAGATGAAAACTTGCATGTGTCCCTAGCATATGTGTGTGAGTGTGGTGAGAGGTTGGTATAGGTGCTTGCATGTGTCCCCCTCGCATGCATGCGCCTAACCTAGAGGCGAAGGTTCCTGACCAGATAAGGGGAATCTCCCGCTTAGGTGAAACCGCAGGATAGTGCCCCAACTTCAGTGAACCAACATGGTTTTACATCACCCTATGACCTAAACAAACACAAAACAAGAGAGAGCTACGCCGGCTACCCTCAGAGGAACGCCTAGGGGGTAGACGATCCGAGTGCACAGAGATCGTGGTTTCACGGAGGAAGACCACGAGAACATCGGAATCAGATGAAAACTTGCATGTGTCCCTAGCATATGTGTGTGAGTGTGGTGAGAGGTTGGTATAGGTGCTTGCATGTGTCCCCTCGCATGCATGCGCCTAACCTAGAGGCGAAGGTTCCTGACCAGATAGGGGGAATCTCCTGCTTAGGTGAAACCGCAGGATAGTGCCCCAACTTGTGAACCAACATGGTTTTACATCACCCTATGACCTAAACAAACACAAAACAAGAGAGAGCTACGCCGGCTACCCTCGCCGAGGAACGCCTAGGGGGTAGACGATCCGAGTGCACAGAGATCGTGGTTTCACGAGGAAGACCACGAGAACATCGGAATCAGATGAAAACTTGCATGTGTCCCTAGCATATGTGTGTGAGTGTGGTGAGAGGTTGGTATAGGTGCTTGCATGTGTCCCCTCGCATGCATGCGCCTAACCTAGAGGCGAAGGTTCCGGACCAGATAAGGGGGAATCTCCCGCTTAGGTGAAACCGCAGGATAGTGCCCCAACTCAGAACCAACATGGTTTTACATCACCCTATGACCTAAACAAACACAAAACAAGAGAGAGCTACGCTGGCTACCTCGCCGAGGAACGCCTAGGGGGTAGACGATCCGAGTGTGCACAGAGATCGTGGTTTCACGAGGAAGACCACGAGAACATCGGAATCAGATGAAAACTTGCATGTGTCCCTAGCATATGTGTGTGAGTGTGGTGAGAGGTTGGTATAGGTGCTTGCATGTGTCCCCCTCGCATGCATGCGCTCTAACCTAGAGGCGAAGGTTCCTGACCAGATAAGGGGGAATCTCCCGCTTAGGTTAAACCGGGTAGGATAGTGCCCCAACTTGTGAACCAACATGGTTTTACATCACCCTGTGACCTAAACAAACACAAAACGAGAGATAGCTATGCGGGTCTACCCCTGTCAGAGGAACGTCTAGGCGGGTAGACGATCCGAGTGTGCACAGAGATCAGGGTTTCGCCGGAGGAAGACCACGAGAACATCGGAATCAGATGAAAACTTGCATGTGTCCCTAGCATATGTGTGTGAGTGTGGTGAGAGATTGGTATAGGTGCTTGCATGTGTCCCTCCTCGCATGCATGCGCTCTAACCTAGAGGCGAAGGTTCCGGACCCGATAAGGGGGGAATCTCCCCGTTTAGGTGAAACCGGGTAGGATAGTGCCCCAACTTGTGAACAAACATGGTTTTACATCACCGTATGACCTAAACAAACACAAAACAAGAGAGATCTACGCCGGGCTACCCCTGTCAGAGGAACGTCTAGGGGGGTAGACGATCCGACTGTGCATAGAGATCAGGGTTTCATCGGAGGAAGACCAGGAGAACATTGGAATCAGATGAGAACTTGCATGTGTCCCTAGCATAAGTGTGTGAGTGTGGTGAGAGGTTGGTATATGTGCTTGCATGTGTGCCCCCACACATGCATCCGCTCTAACCTAGAGGCGAAGGTTCCGGACCCGTATAAGGGGGGGGAATCTCCCCGTTTAGGTGAAACCGGGTAGGATAGTGCCCCAACTTCTGAACCAACATGGTTTTACACCACCCTATGACCTAAACAAACACAAAACAAGAGAGAGCTACGCCGGCCTACCCCTATCAGAGGAACGTCTAGGGGGTAGACAATCCGAGTGTGCACAGAGATCAGGGTTTCGCCGGAGGAAGAGCACGAGAACATCGGAATCAGATGATAACTTGCATGTATCCCTAGCTTATGTGTGTGAGTGTGGTGAGAGGTTGGTAAAGGTGCTTGCATGTGTCCCCCCTCGCATGCATGCGCTCTAACCTAGAGGCGAAGTTTCCGTACCCGTATAAGGGGGGAATCTCCTCGTTTAGGTGAAACCGGGTAGGATAGTGCCCCAACTTGTGAACCAACATGGTTTTACATCACCCTACGACCTAAACAAACACAAAACAAGAGAGAGCTACGCCGGGCTACCCCTGTCAGAGGAAAGTCTAGGGCGGTAGACGATCCGAGTGTGCACAGATCAGGATTTTGGCCGGAGGAAGACCACGAGAACATCGGAATCAGATGAAAACTTGCATGTATGCCTAGCATATGTGTGTGAGTGTGGTGAGAGGTTGGTATAGGTGCTTGCATGTGTCCCCCCTCGCATGCATGCGTTCTAACCTAGAAGCGAAGGTTCTGTACCAGATAGGGGGAATCTCCTGCTTAGGTGAAACCGGTAGGATAGTGCCCCAACTTAGAACCAACATGGTTTTACATCACCCTATGACCTAAACAAACACAAAACAAGAGAGAGCTACGCCGGCTACCCTGCCGAGGAACGCCTAGGGGGTAGACGATCCGAGTGTGCACAGAGATCGTGGTTTCACGAGGAAGACCACGAGAACATCGGAATCAGATGAAAACTTGCATGTGTCCCTAGCATATGTGTGTGAGTGTGGTGAGAGGTTGGTATAGGTGCTTGCATGTGTCCCCCTCGCATGCATGCGCCTAACCTAGAGGCGAAGGTTCCTGACCAGATAAGGGGGAATCTCCGCTTAGGTGAAACCGCAGGATAGTGCCCCAACTTCAGAACCAACATGGTTTTACATCACCCTATGACCTAAACAAACACAAAACAAGAGAGAGCTACGCCGGGCTACCTCGCCGAGGAACGCCTAGGGGGTAGACGATCCGAGTGTGCACAGAGATCGTGGTTTCACGAGGAAGACCACGAGAACATCGGAATCGATGAAAACTTGCATGTGTCCCTAGCATATGTGTGTGAGTGTGGTGAGAGGTTGGTATAGGTGCTTGCATGTGTCCCCTCGCATGCATGCGCCTAACCTAGAGGCGAAGGTTCCGGACCCGTATAAGGGGGAATCTCCCCGTTTAGGTGAAACCGGGTAGGATAGTGCCCCAACTTGTGAACCAACATGGTTTTACATAACCCTATGACCTAAACAAACACAAAACAAGAGAGAGCTACGCCGGGCTACCCCTGTAAGAGGAACGTCTAGGGGGGTAGACGATCCGAGTGTGCACAGAGATCAGGGTTTCGCCGGAGGAAGACCACGAGAACATCGGAATCAGATGAAAACTTGCATGTCTCCCTAGCATAGGTGTGTGAGTGTGGTGTTGGTATAGGTGCTTGCATGTGTCCCCCCTCGCATGCATGCGCTCTAACCTAGAGGCGAAGGTTCCGGACCCGTATAAGGGGGGAATCTCCCCGTTTAGGTGAAACCGCAGGATAGTGCCCCAACTTGTGAACCAACATGGTTTTACATCACCCTATGACCTAAACAAACACAAAACAAGAGAGAGCTACGCTGGCTACCTCGCCGAGGAACGCCTAGGGGGTAGACGATCCGAGTGTGCACAGAGATCGTGGTTTCACGAGGAAGACCACGAGAACATCGGAATCAGATGAAAACTTGCATGTGTCCCTAGCATATGTGTGTGAGTGTGGTGAGAGGTTGGTATAGGTGCTTGCATGTGTCCCCTCGCATGCATGCGCCTAACCTAGAGGCGAAGGTTCCTGACCAGAGGGGGAATCTCCTGCTTAGGTGAAACCGCAGGATAGTGCCCCAACTTGTGAACCAACATGGTTTTACATCACCCTATGACCTAAACAAACACAAAACAAGAGAGAGCTACGCCGGGCTACCCCTGTCAGAGGAACGTCTAGGGGGTAGACGATCCGAGTGTGCACAGAGATCAGGGTTTCGCCGGAGGAAGACCACGAGAACATCGGAATCAGATGAAAACTTGCATGTGTCCCTAGCATATGTGTGTGAGTGTGGTGAGAGGTTGGTATAGGTGCTTGCATGTGTCCCCCTCGCATGCATGCGCTCTAACCTAGAGGCGAAGGTTTCAGACCAGATAAGGGGAATCTCCTGCTTAGGTGAAACCGGTAGGATAGTGCCCCAACTTGTGAACCAACATGGTTTTACATCACCCTATGACCAAAACAAACACAAAACAAGAGACAGCTACGCCGGCTACCCTCGCCGAGGAACGCCTAGGGGTGAACCCGCCAAACCCGCCAAGATAGAAACGATTCAAAGGTGCACTGTGCACTTTCGTGTGGGTGGAAAACGAAGTAATAACATTACACAACAGTCCTCGATGGGACCCACAGAACAGATATATTTAATAGCGACTCCATGAGTCAAGAATACAGATTTAATATACAAAGATCCAAATCACCTTGAAAACGATAGAGCGTCCAGCTACGGACAAGATGCAAATGGGGCTAAGAGCCCTGAAGAATAACCAATGGCGTCCATAACCACCCAGTGCCGGAAGGGTGACCCCTAACGACGCCGATCTCAAATCCGCTTAAACAAAAGGGGTGCCGACAAAGGCAAAGGAAAAGAAGGAGCGCCAAGATCGAGGCCAAGACAGCGAGGCTAGAATCCGCGGCCTCGCCACATAGGTATGGTGGATCAAGCCAAGCAAAGATGCACTAAACAACCTATAGAGACTCGATACAACCGGGCGGTTATCGAGAGGGTGAGAATGACCTATCCGGATCCAACTCAAGCTAACACCAAACAAAACCCATCCCGGTGTTGCCCCTCGAGACCAAACGAGGAAGTCAACCGAGGAACTCACACGCTGGCGCTTTACTTATTCCGTTATAGTTGGCGGCACTTTACTAGTCGTTTAGATAATCGCCCGATAAGGTAAAGGCACTTTTAATTAACCATTCCGTTATAGTTGTAACACTTACTAATCAGATATGAATAGCATGAGATAACCCTTAAACCCAGCAGTTGTTGGTACTTTTATTCAGCCATTCCATTGTAGTTGCAATACTTACTAGTCAGGTACAATGGTCGCAAGCGACAAACCAAACAAGCAATTGTGGGCAGTATTAATTAGCCATTCCATTAAAGTGAAGCTGATTACTAGTCATTATAAGTCAATTTATAGAAATAAACTTTAGTTATGCTTGTCTATGATCGAGATACTGTGCTCCAAGTCGTCCATATCCGCGACACGGCCGTAAAAGTTTTACCCTACCGGTGCACCAATAGCAACACACGCCGATCAACCTCGAAAACCAAATCAAAATCCAACGAGGCTTTCACGATCGAACAATCACAGGATTCGAATATTTCAGGGGCCACCAGATTGAGTAGATCCCGACGAGTAAGCAAGCTCGAGACGGACTCAAGGTTTGCGCCAATGGTCAGAAGCGATCGGGAACCCGAAGTGTGGCTGGGCTTGTCGACATCGCTGCGAATCACCCCCTTACAACAAAGACAAGCAGTGCTCTCGCACAATTTAAATACGAAAGTAGCATGGCATAAGTACAGGATCGTAAATAAAACCTCAAACTAGTTTGTGGCCCCAAGAAATAAGACGAATCAAGCTCGCTCGTGGGGCCCCATATACCTCCCGGATGTGGATAGCGCGATAAATCAAGGAACGGGTATCAAGTACTCGGGGTCCTACGGGACACAAGTGGGCGTTCGGAAACCAAATATTTTCTATCACCCACCGATGCCTCTGCTTATTTCAATTTTAGTTGTTAAACAGGAATTAAAGTGAACAATAAGTAAAACTATGATCATCTCCAACAACAACATGTGGCAATACATCAACAACTGTGGCACTTGACAACACGCAACAGCACTTGAGCAAGCGACTACGACGCGCAAGTCCAACTATCTACCAAACAACAGGTAATAGGATGTGTCCATGGCAATATAAGGCTGCAAGGGATATAACGGGTACGAAAACTAAAGCATCGCAACACAGATAACAATAGATCAAAATGAGGGAATAAATACTATAAAAGTAAGATAGGTAGAAAGGGGGAGATGCTCGCCTGAAAACATTGTCGAAGGTTCCACCGAAGAACGGGGCGAAGCTCACATCAACTCAACGGCCTTATCCGCGAAGAAGCAAAACACTAGAATAAACACCGGATGTACTATTTAATACAACGGCAGAAGATCGGCATGATGCATGTATGATGTATTGCATGGCAACGGTGCGATGCAATTTAGGTCATATTAAGTGGAACCGGGGTCCCGACAATTAATTATTAGGTGGTTCATGTGGTTTATCTACCCCGCAATTTAAATGTTGTTTAACAAGGAAAGATATGACAACGGTTCGATGCACAAATTTAAATGAGGCCAATATAAGGCTAGATTTGCCCGCATATGGGCCCCATATTTAATTATGAGGTGAATCGGCATAAGGCCCCCAAACCACATGACAAGCATGCATGCAAGATGAATGATTAGTATGCAACAGTTGTTATTATGTTATAAAATAGGGCTCGGGAGGGGAATCACACATTAGGGTTCGGCAGATCTTGGTTAGGGTTCGACGGGGTTCGGGATTGGTCTCAGGGTCCAGGGTCCGGTCTCGGGGTCCAGGGTTCTGCCGGGGTCGTTCTCGGACTCCGGGATCGTTCTCGGATATCGGGGTAGTTCTTGTCGCGTCCGGGGTCTTCGGGTCATGTCGACGGCCTTGGTGTCCTCGTTGAAGAACTCGGGGTATCCGTGTAGGAGAACTCGAGGTCGATGGCGAACTTGTCTGGTATCGGGGTTCGGATCCGGGAAGGAGAGCTTGTCGTTCAGGGTCTCGGTGTCCGGGGTGAAGAACCTGCGTGCGAAACCGTCGGCAATGGTGCAGGAAGGGTCTTGCCGCCCCGCAGTAGACCTTTGGGAGGTTCGGGGTTCCACGGTTCGCTCGACAACCACTCCGGAACGGTTCTTGGCTCCCGGACGAAGATCTTGACGTCGAGGGGAGAAGACTTGTCATTCCGCCAGTTCGGATTCGGGTTCGACGCTCCGCCCGGTCGGTCTTGATGTTACCGAGTACTTGGGTTACCGCGTGCGGTCGTGGCGTCCGAAGGGGAACTTGAAGTCCGTGACGGGGTTTTGTCGGAAGCCTGGCTCACCTTCACACGTTAGCTACCTTCACAAAGAGCATGGTCCAAACGCGGTAACAACAAGGGCCACTTTGATACACATGCAACTACACAATGACAAGGAGTTCCACGAGATGTGTCCTAGCATCAAATGTAGGATACCAAAACGCTCTCCTGCATGTAGATGGTCACGGCGTGCACGAGGGAAGTCGCGGTGGAGCGAGATGACAAGAACGGAGGCGCCGGAGACGACGGCGGACTTGGCGCTGTGGCGAGTTCCACGGGCGGCGCGGAACAGCTGGAACGCGCCGGGAACTGGGCAGGGGGGGCATCTCGGAGGAGGATGCACGGCCGGGCGGCGCGGTCGCCCGAGGAGGAGGAGACGGGCGGGCGGGTCAGCAGCACGCTGGAGGCGACGGTGGAGGCCGGGACGCGGCCGAGCGTGGCATGGGCGAGGCGGAGGCTTGAGGCATGGGCGGTAGGCGCTGAGGCCGAGAGACATGGAGGCGGGCTCACGGAGGGCACGGGGAAGGGCGAGAAGGAGAGGAGAGAGGAAGAGGAAGGTGCGGGGGGGACAGGGGTTCCAGGGTAAGGGTCCAGGGGAGGCGGGGTGAGGACAGAGGTGGGATCCGATCCAGGTGGGGAGAGAGGTGAGGCAGCGGGGCCAAGTGGCGGCTTGGGATTGGTAGAGGGGGGGAAGAGGGTGAGGTGGCAGCGGTCTATTGGGTGGGGTGAGGTGGAGGGTTGGGTAGGTAGTTTGCAGCTGTAGGAAACAGTGGACCGATCTGCTTTTTATACGGGTGGTCGTCGGGTCAGTTGGCCTGCTCGACCGCCCACTAAAAATAATATATTTTTTATTTGTTTTGTTAACACCGTTTGCAAACCGATAGCACTCAAACAAAAAAAAAAATCCGGAGACCGGGCTTTGCATTTGTATTAAGATGGGCGTTTTAAAAACAAAACGGGCTTGCGAAAATATTTTTATGCGAACAATGCATGATGCTGACGATGCAATGCACAAATTCAACGCGATTTTCTAGTAGTGGTTTTGCGGGATGCCACAATTCGACACCACTAACAATGGATCTCGCCCTCGAGATCCGCCTCATGGTACCGGAAGGAAGGCCGGCGATCTGCGTCTTCTCGCTTCGTGTAGGTCCTCACGACACCAATAACAAGAGGTCGTTGTCCGTGATCGTCGAGAGAACACTCCAGAACGAAAGGTCGAAGATGGAGGTATCAAAAAATAAAGCCACCTCTAGCTTCGATGGAAAGAGGGAACGATGCATTCTCGTCCACTCCAATGTACAAAAGCGAATAGAAGGGGTAGTCGGCATGGGGGCCAATCCATCACGCACCCAAACTATTACTCCGCACAATCAGTGGAAAAGGTGCATCCATTCTCGGAATCAGACTGAAGATCTCGAAAATCGAGGTTCGGAAACAAAGGAGTGATGCAGACCCTGCATCGGATCTGGCGTAGATGATGTCGTCGCGTCGGAAACACCGGATAGCACAAACAAGGAACAAAGAATGTTACCACAGCAGGCGGATTCCTCAGGCAGCTTGAACACCGGATGGTAGAACACCGTTAACAAAGGAGGAAGCGAAAACCTAAAGGTACGACGAAAACCCAACCACGAGAATTCCTGGACTCGAAGAAAGAGACGAGAGCGGATTCAAAACACGTAGAGGTAAGAGGAGAATAGCAGAGGGGTAAGGAGTAAAATCAGGCCTAATCAGAACTATCCAACCGATTTTTTCAAAAATACTTTTGACACTCTACTTCGGCCGTTAGCTAGGTTATCCTCCAGGCTGGACTTGTGGGGTATCGCAATCGCCGAGCTCGATACCACTCAGACACCCTCGATCGACCTATGCAAGTTTTAGCGAAACCCGCCAAACCCGCATAGAAACGATTCAAAGGTGCCCACCAGGCACTTTCGTGTGGGTGGAAAACGAAGTAATAACATTACACAACAGTCCTCGATGGGACCCACAGAACAGATATATTTAATAGCGACTCCATGAGTCAAGAATACAGATTTAATATACAAAGATCCAAATCACCTTGAAAACGATAGAGCGTCCAGCACTACGGACAAGATGCAAATGGGGCTAAGAGCTCAAGAATAACCAATGGCGCCCATAACTCCCCTGTGCCAAGCCGGAAGGGTAACGCTAACGATGTCGATCTCAAATCGCTTAAACAAAAGGTGCCGACAAAGGCAAAGGAAAAAGAAGGAGCGCAATATCGAGGCCAAGACACGGCGAGGCTAGAATTCGCAGCCTCGCCTACATAGGTATGGTGGATCAAGCGGCAGCAGCATGCACTAAACAACCTATAGAGACTCGACAACCGGGCGGTTATCGAGAGGGTGAGAATGACCTATCCGGATCCAACTGAAGCTAACACCAAACAAAACCCATCCCGGTGTTTCCCTCGAGACCAAACGAGGAAGTCAACCGAGAACTCACACGCTGGCGCTTTTTTACTTATTCCGTTATAGTTGCGACACTTTACTAGTCAGGTTTAGATAATCGTCCTGATAAGGTAAGCAGTGGGCACTTTTAATTAACCATTCCGTTATAGTTGTAACACTTACTAATCAGATATGAATAGCATGAGATAACCCTTAAACCCAGCAGTTGTTGGTACTTTTATTCAGCCATTCCATTGTAGTTGCAATACTTACTAGTCAGGTACAATGGTCGCAAGCGACAAACCAAACAAGCAATTGTGGGCAGTATTAATTAGCCATTCCATTAAAGTGAAGCTGATTACTAGTCATTATAAGTCAATTTATAGCAATAAACTTTAGTTATGCTTGTCTATGATCGAGATACTGTGCTCCAAGTCGTCCATATCCGCGGACACGGCTTTCAGAAAGTTTTACCCGGCCGGGGTGCACCAATAGCAACACACGCTCGATCAACCTCGGAAAAACCAAATCAAAACCCAACGAGGCTTTCACGACTGAACAATCACAGGATTCAGAAATATTTCAGGGGGCCACCCCATTGAGTAGATCCCGCAATGGAGTAAGCAAGCTCCGAGACGGACTCAAGGTTTGCGTCAATGGTCAGAAGCATCGGGAACCCAAAGTGTGGCTGGGCTTGTCGACACCGCTGTAATCACTCCGCTTACCTAAATAGCAAAGGTGCTCTCGCACAATTTAAATACGTAAAGTAGCATGGCATAAGTACAAGATCTTAAATAAAACTCAAACTAGTTTGTGGCCCCAAGAAATAAGACTGAATCAAGCTCGCTGTGGGGCCCCATATACCTTGGATGTGGATAGCGCGATAAATCAAGGAACAGTATCAAGTACTCGGTCCCACGGACACAAGTGCGTCGAAACCAAATATTTTCTATCACCCACCGATGCCTCTGCTTATTTCAATTTTAGTTGTTAAACAGGAATTAAAGTGAACAATAAGTAAAACTACGATCATCTCCAACAACAACGTGCGGCAATACATCAACAACTGTGGCACTTGACAACACGCAACAGCACTTGAGCAAGCGACTACGACGCGCAAGTCCAACTATCTACCAAACAACAGGTAATAGGATGTGTCCATGGCAATATAAGGCTGCAAGGGATATCACGGGTACGAAAACTAAAGCATCGCAACACAGATAGCAATAGATCAACAGGAGGGAATAAATACTATAAAAGTAAGATAGGTAGAAAGGGGGAGATGCTCGCCTGAAAACATTGTCGAAGGTTCCACCTAAGAACGGGGCGAAGCTCACATCAACTCAACGGCCTTATCCGCGAAGAAGCAAAACACTAGAATAAACACCGGATGTACTATTTAATACAACGGCAGAAGATCGGCATGATGCATGTATGATGTATGGCATGGCAACGGTGCGATGCAATTTAGGTCATATTAAGTGGAACCGGGGTCCCGACAATTAATTATTAGGTGGTTCATGTGGTTTATCTACCCCGCAATTTAAATGTTGTTTAACAAGGCAAGATATGACAACGGTTCGATGCACAAATTTAAATGAGGCCAATATAAGGCTAGATTTGCCCGCATATGGGCCCCATATTTAATTATGAGGTGAATCGGCATAAGGCCCCCAAACCACATGACAAGCATGCATGCAAGATGAATGATTAGTATGCAACAGTTGTTATTATGTTATAAAATAGGGCTCGGGAGGGGAATCACACATTAGGGTTCGGCAGATCTTGGTTAGGGTTCGACGGGGTTCGGGGTTGGTCTGTGGTCCGTGGTCCGTCTCGGGTCTGTGGTTCGCCGGTCGTTCTCGGACTCCGGGATCGTTCTCGGATATCGGGGTAGTTCTTGTCGCGTCCGGGGTATTTGGGTCATGTCGACGGCCTTGGTGTCCTCGTTGAAGAACTCGGGGTATCCGTGTAGGAGAACTCGAGGTCGATGGCGAACTTGTCTGGTATCGGGGTTCGGATCCGGGAAGGAGAGCTTGTCGTTCAGGGTCTCGGTGTCCGGGTGAAGAACTCGCGGCAAAACCGTCGGCAATGGTGCAGGAAGGGGTCTTGCCGCCCCGCAGTAGACCTTGGGAGGTTCGGGTTCCACGGTTCGCTCGACAACCGGACTCGAACGTTCTTGGCGCCCGGACGAAGATCTTGACGTGCCGAGGGAGAAGACTTGTCGCCCGCCAGGTTCGGATTCCGGGTTCGACGCCCGCCCGGGTCGGTCTTGATGTCGCTGGAGTACTTGGGTTACCGTTGGTGCGGTCGTGGCGTCGAAGGGAACTTGAAGTCCGTGACGGGTTTTCGGAAGCCCTGGGCTCACCTTCACACGTTAGCTACCTTCCAAAGAGCATGGTCCAAACGCAGTAACAACAAGGGCCACTTTGATACACATGCAACTACACATGACAAGGAGTTCCACGAGATGTGTCCTAGCATCAAAACAGAAGGATACCAAAACGCTCTCTCCTGCAGAGATGGTCACGGGCGGTGCACGTAGAAGTCGCGCGAG
Source organism: Avena longiglumis (assembly GCA_030063025.1). Taxonomy (NCBI): domain Eukaryota; kingdom Viridiplantae; phylum Streptophyta; class Magnoliopsida; order Poales; family Poaceae; genus Avena; species Avena longiglumis. The sequence goes on along the minus strand of CP125977.1, from coordinate 153,569,006 downwards.
CGAGGTGACAAGAACGGAGGCGCCGGAGACGACGACGGACTTGGCGCTGGTGGCAGATTCTCCAAGGGCCGCGGGAACAGGGAACTGCTGGCACGACGCCGAACTTGGGCAGGGCATCTGAGGAGGAGGCAGACGGGGCGGCGCGTGGTCGGCCCGAGGAGGAGGAGACGGGCGGGTCGGTCAGCGAGCGCTGGAGGCGACGGTGGAGGCCGGGACGCGGCCGAGCGCTGAGGCGGGCAAGGCTGGCGGCGGAGGCTCGAGGCGGGGTGGCGAGGCTCGAGGCGGGCAGGCGAGGAGCAGAGAGGAGGCGCCGGTGGGCCATGGCGCTGCGGCGAGGGAGGACACGGCCGCGGGGCGGGCTCGCCGGAGGACACGGGGAGGCGAGGCGGCAGAGAAGGAGAGGAGAGAGGAAGAGGAAGGTGCGGGGGGGACAGGGGTGCCAGGGGTGGGGCCCGTGGTGGGACCGCACCGCGTGGGGAGTGGGGGACGTGTGGCTGCCTGGTGGGACCCAGGGGCGGGCCAGGTGGGGGGCTGGGGCGCGCGGGTCCAGGGGGAGTGCGGGTGAGGACAGAGTGGGGTGGGGATCTGGGCAGGTGGAGAGAGAGGTGAGGCAGCTGGGCCAAGTGGCGGCTTGGGATTGGTAGAGGGGGGAAGAGGGTGAGGTGGCAGCGGTCTATTGGGTGGGGTGAGGTGGAGGGTTGGGCTGGGTGGGTAGTTTGGTAGCTGTAGGAAACAGGTGGACCGATCTGTTTTATACGGGGGTGGTCGTTCGGGTCGGCCTGGCCTGCACTCGCCCCACTAAAAATAATATAATTTTTATTTGTTTTGTTAACACCGTTTGCAAACCGATAGCACTCAAACAAAAAAAAATCCGGAGACCGGGCTTTGCATTTGTATTAAGATGGGGCGTTTTAAAAACAAAACGGGCTTGCGAAAATAGTTTTATGCGAACAATGCATGATGCTGACGATGCAATGCACAAATTCAACGCGATTTTCTAGTAGTGGTTTTGCGGGATGCCACAGGCTACCCCTGTCAGAGGAACGTCTAGGGGGTAGACGATCCGAGTGTGCACAGAGATCAGGGTTTCGCCGGAGGAAGACCACGAGAACATCGGAATCAGATGAAAACTTGCATGTGTCCCTAGCATATGTGTGTGAGTGTGGTGAGAGGTTGGTATAGGTTCTTGCATGTGTCCCCCCTCGCATGCATGCGCTCTAACCTAGAGGCGAAGGTTCCGGATCCGTATAAGGGGGGAATCTCCCCGTTTAGGTGAAACCGGGTAGGATAGTGCCCCAACTTGTGAACCAACATGGTTTTAAATCACCCTATGACCTAGACAAACACAAAACAAGAGAGAGCAACGCCGGGCTACCCGTGTCAGAGGAACGTCTAGGGGGGTAGAAGATCCGAGTGTGCAAAGAGATCAGGGTTTCGCCGGAGGAAGACCACGAGAACATCGGAATTAGATGAAAACTTGCATGTGTCCCTAGCATATGTGTGTGAGTGTGGTGAGAGGTTGGTATAGGTGCTTGCATGTGTCCCCCCTCGCATGCATGCGCTCTAACCTAGAGGCGAAGGTTCCGGACCCGTATAAGGGGGGAATCTCCCCGTTTAGGTGAAACCGGGTAGGATAGTGCCCCAACTTGTGAACCAACATGGTTTTACATCACCCTATGACCTAAACAAACACAAAACAAGAGATAGCTACGCCGGGCTATCCTCGCCGAGGAACGCCTAGGGGGTAGACGATCCGAGTGTGCATGAGATCGTGGTTTCACGGAGGAAGACCACGAGAACATCGGAATCAGATGAAAACTTGCATGTGTCCCTAGAATATGTGTGTGAGTGTGGTGAGAGGTTGGTATAGATGCTTACATGTGTACCCCCTCGCATGCATGCGCTCTAACCTAGAGGCGAAGTGTAACACCCTCAGAATCGGCCCTATGCAAGTTTTAGCGAAACTCGCCAAACTCGCATAGAAACGATTCGAAGGTGCCCACCAGGCACTTTCGTGCGGGTGGAAAACGAAGTAATAACATTGCACAACAGTCCTCGATGGGACCCACAGAACAGATATATATACAACAGCGACTCAAAGAGTCAAGAATACAGATATAATACACAAAGATCCAAATCACCTGGAAAATGATACAGCGTCCGACTACGGGCAAGACGCAAATGGGGCTAAGAGCCCTGAAGAATAACCAATGGCGTCCATAACCCCGCCAAGCCGAAGGGTAACCGCTAACGACGCCGATCTCAAAACCTGCTTAAATAAAAGGGGTGCCGACAAAGGGCAAAGGAAAAAGAAGGAGCGTGATCGAGGCCAAGACACGCGAGGCTAGAATTGGTCCTCGCCACATAGGTATGGTGGTGCGAGCGGCAGACAAAGATGCACTAAACAACCTATAGAGACTCGATACTATGGGCGCTATCGAGAGGGGTGAGGAAGACCTATTCGGATCCAACTCGATACTATCATCAAACAAACCCATCTCGGCGCTTTCTCGAGACCAAACGAGGAAGTCGACCGAGGAACTCACACAGCTGGCGCTTTACTTATTCGGTTATAGTTGCGGCACTTTACTAGTCGTTTAGATAATCATCCCGATAAAGTAAGCAGGGTACTTTTAGTTAACCATTCCGTTATAGTGGCAACACTTACTAGTCGATACAATTAGCATGAGATAACCCCAAAACCCAAAGGTTGTTGGTACTTTTATTTAGCCATTCCGTCGTAGTGAAGCTGATTACTAGTCAAATCGGATACAAGTCAATTTATAACAAGAAACTTTAGTTATAGTTGTCTATGATCAAGCACCGTGCTCCAAGTCGTCCATAACCGCGACACGGCTTCGAAAAGATTTAACCGCAGGGTGCACCAAAGTATCCACAAGCACTTCGACCCTTTCTGCCAGATCAGTTAACATACACCCATCGGTATGTCGGCGGGGCCTAAGTCATGACGTTCCCAGACCCAAAGCAAGCACGGGGGGCCACCCCACTAAGTCTCCCCGCAACGAAGTCGGCCGGTCTCCGAGACGGACTTAGGGTTTGGGTAGACGGCTGTGATCGACAGCAAATCCCCAAACGGGGACTGTCGACACCGCGAAATCGTGTCCCGATCCTAAACAAAGACAGTATCCGTCACAATTTAAATAAAGCAGTAAAGCATGGCATAAGTACAGGATAGTAAATAAAACCTCAAACTAGTTTGTGGCCCCCAGTACAATACTTTGAAATCAGGTAATAATCAATGGGGGGCCCATATCTCCCCACCTGTGGTTAGCGCTCGATCTCTAACAGTGTCAAGAACTCGGTCCTACGGGACACAAGTGGCTCGAAAACCAACATTACCTATCACCCACCGATGCCTCTGCTTAATTCAATTTTAGTTGTTAAACAGTAATTAAAGTGAAACAATAATTAAAGCCATGATCATCTCCACATCAACATGCGGCAATTCTCCAACAATGGTGGTACTTGACGACACGCAAAAACACTTGAGCAAGCGACTACGACACGCGGGTCCAACTATCTACCAAACAACAGGTAATAGGATGTGTCCAAGGCTATATATGGCTGCAAGGGATATCACGGGTACGAAAACTAGAGCATCGCAACACAGATAGCAAAGAGCAACAGGAGGGAATAAATACTAGAAAAGTAAGATAGGAAGAAAGGGGGAGATGCTCGCCTGAAAACATTGTCGAAGGTTCAACCGAAGATCGGGGCGAAGCTCACATCAACTCAACGGCCTTATCCGCGAAGAAACAAAACACTAGAAGAAACACCGGATGCAATATTTAATACAACGACAGAAGATCGGCATGATGCATGTATGATGAATGACATGGCAAAGGTGCGATGCAATTAGGTCATATTACGCGGAACCGGGGTCCCGACAATTAATTAGGTGGTTTATGTTGTTTAGTTACCCTGCAATTTAAATGTTGTTTAGCAAGACAGAAGATGGCACCGGTTCGCTACACATGTTTAAATGAGGCCAATATGAGACTAGAGTTGCCCGCATATGGGCCCCATATTTAATTAGAGGTGAATCGGCATAAGGCCCCCAAACCACACAATGTATGCATGCAAGAATGGCAATTAATGTGCAATAGGTTTTATGTGTAGCATTTATAAAATAGGGCTCGGAAAAGGGGTCACACATTAGGGGTCTCGACGAACTTGGGGTTTCCGGGGTTCGGGTCGGTCTCAGGGTTCGGATCCGGTGTCCGACGGATCGGTCTCGGCATTCCGGGAAGAAGCACTCGGCGTCCTCGAGGGAGTACTTGTCGCACATGTGGCCTTCGGGTTCTAAGACGATGATCTTGTCGTTTCGATGTCGGGGTCTCGAACTACTTGAAGAGAGCCTTGTCGTCCTTAGGCGAAGAACATGTCATCCCGTGGGTCCGTGTAGAAGTGCTCGATGGTCCATGACGGAGGTCTCTGGGTTCGGCTTCGTTTTCCATGAAGGAGATCTTGGGGTCTTCTATGTCGACGACCTTGGGTACCATCTTGTTCGCCGGTGGCGAGCTTGGAATCTGCGCCAGGGCCTTCGCTTTCCACCACGTACATTCCTCTAACCCAACATCATCGAGCCGATCTTGTCGACAGGGGGAACTTGATGCTTTGTCAACCTTCTCCGAGTTTGGTTGTCGGACTCCGCTAGACGTCGAGGATCTTGGCGACTTCGGAGGGCCGGTCCGAGCATGCCCCGACTTGGTACCAGGGGGACCAAACGGCACATGCCTCGAGCTGGCCCTGAACAAGCAGACACGCACGGGAACGACACGGCCGCGCTGCCGGGCGACTCCAACAAGGGCGACGGCCGCAGGGAGACGGCTCTGAGGAGGAGGGGTCGTCATGAGCTGGGGACGGCACTGGAGGACGAGCCGGTGGCGGACGAAGCGGCCGAGGCAGAGGTGAAATGGATCGTATGGGCACCTAGAGGGGGGGTGAATAGGTGTTAACAATTTTAATATACTTTTTCAATTTTAGGCTTGACACAAAGTAAATTCTCTAGATATGCAACTACGAGAATTTACCTATATGTAACCCTAACTACTAAGCACGTAAAAGAGGAGCGAGGAAACCGTAGTGGAGCACGCGGAGACATAGGGATTTGTTTTACCGCAGTTCCTTCCTTGTTAAGGGAAGTACATCTGCGTTGGAGGGGTGGGCGGTTCTAAGACCACCACGCCACAATAGGCCTCACCCTATTCTCCGATGGATCTCGCCACGAGGCCTGATCCACCTTCTCCACTATTGGATCCCTTCGAGGCGAACCGTGCCTTTTACAACACTATCGGGCACACACCCACAACCGAATTGGGGCTCCCGGATGACAACAAGCTGCCACAAAAACAAGGTTTATCAATATAAACAAAACAAGGATCTAGATCTTTGCAAGAAATACTAGATCGGAGGTTCTCCAAATGAATGGAGAGGAGATGAAGCGCTTGATTGTCGATGATGAAGGTCGAGTTCTCCTCCTTCGATTCCCAAAGGGATGGGGCCTTTGGATGGATCTAGGTGGAGCACTCTTGTATGAACTTTGAGATCCGATCCGTTTTTCGAGATGAATCAAGAAGACCGGCAGAGGGGATTGCTGGCTTAAATACCCTCCCAGATCTCGGTCACAGACAACTTTGGGGCGGATTATCCGCCTGGAAAACTCCGCCTAAGGGCGGATTCTCCGGGAAACTCCGCCTCTCGGGCTTGCGCCTTGGTGAAACTTGGAGAATATCTTGGGGGGATTATCCGCCTCCTGGGCGGATTATCCGGCAGCCTGAAAGTCCGCCAAAACTCCGCCTCTCCGGGCTTGCGCCTGGCGAAGAGCAGGAGGGCGATTATCCGCCTGGGGCGGATTCGCCTGCCGGAAAGTCCGCCAATGTTCCGCCTCTTCCGCTTATGCAGGCTTGGGCAGGAGGCGGATTATCCGTGGGGCCGGATTATCCGCCCCCAAAGGTAGATTTCTGAGATGCAACACTTCAACACACATTAAATGATCCTTGGTATTGTTATCTAACACACAAAACACTAGGGATTAAGAAATGTTCTTTCAATCTCCCCCTTTTTGGTGTTAGATGACAATACTAGGATTTGCAAAGAGACCGGCAAGTGCCACCTTAGATAATGAAAGGCGCTCCCCCTAGATGTGTGCATATTTAAGATTTGCATTTGAATACAAATGCACATGCTAGGTAGAACACTACTTTTAAGGTTTGGAGAGAAAAGTCATACCACCGGAATCTATAGCCAAGGCATACATAGAAAATTCCATGAATCCATATGTCATCAAATATGCTCCATAATTCCATAATTCCATGGGGTCCTTGATAGATAAATCCAGAAATCCATGAATACCAAACATAGTACCAAACTGTGGAGTATGACATAGTCTTACACAAACAACCACAAATAGCAAACAAGTTCACACTAGAAAAGGCACAAGCAAGCAAATGAAAAACGACTAAAAACGAAAAGCTTGTGCCCGACCCTTGCAAATCCACGAGACCTAATAGAACTACTTCTCCCCCTTTGGCATCGAAACGCCAAAAAGGAAGAAGAGCGATGCTAACGTCCCTGGAGATCACTCCGCCTCATCCTCGTCGTAGTCATCCTCGTCCCCTTCCTCTTCATCATACTCATCATCATCGTCATCAGCTGGAGGAGTGGGTGCCCTTGGTGGAGGGGGAAAGAGACAACTCTCGAGCTCGCCATAGTTGATCCCTGAAGTGTTCCACTGAGCGTACGGATCCGGAGCAGTGGGTGGAGGTGGATTGCCAGTGGCACCTGAGACATGGTGGAGGATAAGCTATGCGTGTGATCCCTCTCATGATCCTCGCAGACGCCTCATATTGGCCCTTGTGAATGTCAATACCCATGCAACGAATGTTCACCGAACCAATTAAGTTGCTTGACCTCACGTGCCATTGGGGACACCGTGGAACGACGACCACTAGCCCGAGCATCACGCATGAAGGACTCCGGGGCAGTGGAGGGGTGATGAGTCTTCTGAGCCTTGTTGTATATTTTCTTGGGCTTATGAACACCATCCAAAGCAGTGTCAAACTCTTCATGGGGTAGCATATGCTTGACAAGCATCATAATGAACGGAGCATAAGGAATGGAGAGCCGGTTGATCATAGCATCCGTCATCTCATGAAAAATATAGTCCATGACATCCAGTTTGTAACCAGTGGTCGATCCAGTTAGTGGCACACTCGTGAGCGAACGCAAGGAGAGGAACAAGGTGGCCACGGATCCCGTCATTGTTGCCACCACTAGGCGCGATGCAGTCCGAAACATGCCAACAAGAGCGCATACAAGGGAGAGAGACCAAAAAGTACCAAAGAACACCATCAGAAGAAAGACAGGGAGCCAGAGCAGTGTCCTTGGATGGCTTCAAGGGAGTAATGATGCGGTGACCAGCGGGAGTGTCACGGCCATGGAAAGCATACCCAAGAACCTGCCCAAAAATGCGAAAGTCTGACTGAAGCATGGTAGTCTCGGTCATCCATTTCATAGTGCGGCGCTCATCACCGCAGATCACAAGAGTAGAAAAGAACTGGCGCACCACAGAAGAGTCATAATCGCACTGAATGGTCATGAGGTGGTGAAGCCCCATCTTATTGGTCACATCCAATGCCTCAAGGAGCCTAGCCTTGGATTGAGCCGCAGTCAAGTTGATGGGATGCATGGGGCGAATCTTGAGAGAAGCATAAACATCATCATGGATAGCCCGAAAGTGAGCATTCCAAAACATACTGGCCTCGGGTTGGTCATCACTGTCAACATCATCATAGTAGTCTGTCTGCGAATGGTGGCATACCAATGCTGTCCATAGACTTGTAATTGGGCCGAGACTGTTGCCCTTGCGAAGCGGTTCGCTTAGTTTTCTTACTTGCCTCAGCCATCCTTGCAGCCTCTATAGCTGCCTGGACCTCTGTTGCCAATAAACGTCCCTTCTGCAGTGGGTTTGAGATAACGGGGACGGGGACGACGGACGAAGGTCTTGGTCGGCTTGGAACCACCTGTGAAAAGCATTGAGAGAGGTAGCAAGGAGATGAGCATACACACAAGTCCAGGAGAAAGAAAACATGGAGAAAGAGTAACAATGCAACCCCATAACCAATGATGTGCATGAGCAGAATCAGAACCAAAACAGACCAGAGTGTAATTCTCCAGGCCGGATTATCCGGCCCTGGCAGGGGCGGATAATCCGCCCCCCGCAAAAAAATTCTGGGTTGGCTCAGATCTACCATGGCAAAACAGATCGAGTACTAGGGTTGCAAGGCTACTGATTCTAGCATGTAAGAAACAACACCAAGAACCTTCTACAACGAGGTTTCCACCAAAAAGAATACATCCCATACAAAAGGATAGAGATGAGGGAGTTACCCTCACTCATTGGAGGAAAATCGCGGAGGAGAAGATACCCGGAGGCGAGGTGAAGAAGATCCGGGGAGAGCCCGGAGAATCCGGTGGTCAAATCGACTCCGGGAGAGGCGGATGCTCCAGGCACAAGTGAGGTAGGGTTGGGGAGGACTGGCTGCCTGCTTGAGTTCCGCCTCCCCGACCCAGCCTATAAGGGGCTGATTTCGCCCGGGGCGGATAATCCGCCCCCCACTTAGGGCGGATAATCCGCCCCCCCCCAGAAATTCTGGAAAACAGAATCAGGCCAGAGCACCCTATCAAATCTCTCGATGGTGTTTAAGAGGACTTGTGTGCAAGAAAAGATGGTTCAAGGAGGGAGGGAAAGGCTTGGGTTGAGAGAATCAAACTGAGATGGTACTACACACCCAAATTTGCAAGAATCAAATCAATCAAAAGCCAAATTTGAGTGTGTTTTCCATAAGAACAAAAGGTATGAAAGAAAATCCAACGAGACCCATGAAAAAACCAACTCTTCTCGAGGAAGAGGGCGGTGGCCGAAGCCACCATGTTGGAGCGCATGGCATGACACCGCGAAGATGTATCTTGAGTTCAAAACCAATGCTCATCGATGACCCACATATCACAAAATGATATTAAGGGAAATGATTTTACTTGCTTTCGGCATGATGGGGGGGAGGGTTGGCCCAATCAATTAGGACCACACTCCCCCTATGTCTATGCCCACATCTAAGCCAAAAACATGAATAAGAGCAAGTGATTGTGCAAGAATAGTCAAGCCAAGCTCCTTGAATCTACGATATTTAGCTCATTCCGCAAATAACAAAATCTTGCTTCATCGAGGGGCTTTGTGAAAATATCAGCAAGTTGGTTCTTCGTGCTCACAAATGACAGAGCAATATCTCCACGAGCAACATGATCCCGAATAAAGTGGTTGCGAATCTCTATATGTTTTGTTCTTGTATGCTGCACAGGATTGTAAGCAATTTTGATAGCACTTTCATTGTCGCATAAAAGAGGCACTTTGTCACAATTGACACCATATTCCTTTAAAGTTTGCCTCATCCATAACAATTGAGTACAAGCACTTGCAGCAGCAACATATTCAGCTTCAGCGGTTGAGAGTGAAATACAATTCTGTTTCTTTGATGACCAACACACTAGAGACCTGCCCAAGAATTGGCATGCACCAGAGGTTGATTTCCTATCATCTTTGTCACCAGCCCAATCTGAATCGGTGTAACCACACAGAGAGAAACTTGAACCCTTGGGATACCATAACCCAAAATTTGGGGAATGAACCAAATATCGGAAGATTCGCTTGACCGCCACTAAGTGGTTGTCTTTAGGAGCGGCTTGGTACCTTGCACACACTCCTACACTTAACACGATATCGGGCCTAGATGCGCAGAGGTAAAGGAGAGAGCCGATCATGGATCAGTATACCTTTTGATCCACATCTTTACCCTTGGGATCGAGCTCAAGATGACACTTTGTTTGCATTGGGGTAGCAACGCCATTGAGATCCGTCATCTTGAACCTTTTTAGCATGTCTTGGATGTATTTAGCTTGATTAATAAAGGTTCCCTCTCTAAGTTGTTTGATTTCAAATCCAAGAAAGAACCCGAGCTCACCCATCATGGACATCTCAAACTCTACGGTCATAAGCTTTGAAAATTCATCGTTAAAAGCTTGGTTAGTAGAGCCAAAAATAATGTCATCTACATAGAGTTGGCATACAAAAAGCTCCCCATTGACCTTCTTAGTAAAAAGAGTGGGATCGATTTGCCCAACTTCGAATCCACGGTCTAGCAAAAGCTCTTTAAGGTGCTCATACCACGCACGTGGGGCTTGTTTAAGGCCATAGAGAGCCTTATCGAGTTTGTAGACATGGTTCGGAAATTTGGTGTCCTCAAACCCCGGGGGCTGCTTGACGTATACTAACTCATGTAGAGGACCATTAAGGAAAGCGCTCTTAACATCCATTTGTTGTAATTTAAAATTATGATGAGCTGCATATGCAAGAAGGATACGGATGGACTCAAGGCGAGCCACAGGAGCGTAGGTCTCGCCAAAATCAATCCCTTCTACTTGAGAGAATCCTTGAGCCACGAGTCGTGCTTTATTCCTCACAACAATGCCATTTTCATCCTGTTTGTTCTTGAAGATCCACTTGGTGCCGATAACATTGCGCAATCCTTTGGCTTTTCTACGAGCTTCCACACTTTGTTGCGCTCAAGTTGTTTAATTCTTCATGCATTGCAACAACCCAATCGGGTCTTCAAGAGCATCAAAACCTTCTTTGGCTCAACCATGGAAATGTGAGCTTGATGATCATGAAGCTAGCAAGCTCTTCGAGTGGATACCCTTCGTCAGAGATCACCAACGACTTTGTCAAGAGTGTGACCTCTTAGTTCAAGGTTGCGATCAAGACGAGCCTTCTGACGAGCCTCAATATCCTTATTGTTTCTTGAAGGAGTGGATTCAATTGTTGTATCTTTGTCTTGATTACGCCTTGTCCTTGATCTTGGTCACCGGTATCGCCGTAAGATTGTTGCTGAACATTTTCTTGGTTCGGATAATCCGCCTTGAGGGCCGGACTATCCACTGGGCGGTGGAGTACCGTAACCATCTTCCCGAGAAAGCTCGATGGATTTGAGACCAGGCGGATAATCCGCTTACGGGGCCGGAGAATCCGGCCTGGGAGCTTCAGAGTTATTGACTTCTCCTTCGGATCCTCTGGAACAAGTTGGAGTGCCAGGGGCGGATTGTCCGCCCCTTGAAGGGGGCGGATAGTCCGGCCTGGGACTACCAGCTTGTCCAGAGGACAGATGGTCTTCAGCAGATTGTGGTGTTGGTGCAGGATTTTCTCCAACAGTAGGAGCTTGTTGATCTTGTGAAGATGAGGGCTCCACTTGAGTGCAGCATTGTCCTTCCCGATCCGCCACAAGGGGTTCCTCAATGGGGCGGAAAAATCCCACGCCCATTCTTCTTATGGCATCTTGGGGTATTTCAACATCGCATCACAAACATCAACTTGCCCTACAAAGGAGCCGTTATTTTCATCGAACTCCACACTACAAGATTCTACAACAATCCCGTGAGCTTTTTGTAGACTCTATAAGTGTGGGATTCGCACCGTAACCAACAAATATACCTCTAAAGCCTTGGATTCAAATTTTGACAAACGGACACCTTTAATAAGAAAGAAACACTTACACCAATACCTCAAGTATGAGATGTTGGGTTTGTTGCGGTAAGTATTTCATATGGGGTCTTGTCCAAGATCTTCAAGGTAAAGCCGGTTTGATGAGTGACAAGGTGGATATGGCTTCAGCCCAAAATTATAAGGAGACTTAAATTCAGCTAGCATAGATCTTGCCATATCCATCAAAGTCCGTTCTTCCTCTCGGCTACACCATTTTGTTGAGGGGTGTACGCAATGGAATATTGGTGTCTAATCCCTTCGCTAAGAAACTCGTTTAAAGTGTAGTTCTTGAATTCGTGCCATTGTCACTTCTAATTGCCAAGATGGGAACATTGTGTTGACGTTGAACTTCATTGGCAAAGTCGATGACAGTTTGTTGAGTCTCACTTTTCAGCTTGAAGAAATATACCCATGTATATCTTGAGTAATCATCGACGATGACCAAGCAGTATTTCTTCCCACCAAGACTTGCATGAGAAGGAGGTCCAAATAAATCCACATGGAGTAATTCCAAGATCCTCTTCGATGACACAATAGTCTTCCTCTTGTGGGGAGAATCATGCATTTTTCCTTCAACACAGGCCCTGCAAACACGATCTTTGGCAAAAGAGACATTGTCTTTTAGTCCAAGAATGTGGCCACCCTTTGGAGACTTTGCAAAGTTCTCATGTTGACATGGGCTAAACGGCGATGCCATAGCCAGCCCACGCCGCCTTTCCGAATAGACACATCGGACCAAGTGGTTTTCCCGAGAAGTCCACCACATACGTGTCATTTTCGACGATCCAACGAAAGCGACCTTTAGAGACTTGCTCCATAAGAGTACCACCAAATCATCATCGATAAAAAACAGCAAACCCATCTTGCCAAGGGCATGAACAGAAAGAAGATTATAGCCAAGGGTCTCAACAAGCATGACGTCCCACGAGAGATATCGTGGCAACCACAACCTTGCCAAGACCCAATACCGAGATTTAGACTTATCACCATAGGAGACCGTGATATTATCAAGATTTGGACGCATCTCCGTGATGATCTCCTTGCTTGGTCATATGACTAGTGCAGCCACTATCCAAAGACCCATTTCGACCCACGGAAGCATAGCCGCAAGAAAATTACTTGGTTTTAGGTACCCATTTTTCAATGGGTCCTTTCATGTTAGTAACAAGGGTCTTTGGGACCCAAATAGACCAAGCAATAAATTCATCAAAATGACCAACATAATACGCATAAACATCGCCATAATCATCACAAAAGAGTTCATAATTCGGATTGTGAGACCCTACAAAACCAATATTATTAGTCTTGTCTTTTGTGACACCCTTCTCAGCCGTGCTTGTCTTTAATTGCACATTCTTGGTCTTGTTCTTCTTGGTTTTCTTCTTCTTGGACTTGGTGACATACCCAAGTCCCTCTCTACCATGATTTGACCTTTGCTTGTCAAGGACTTCATCAAGCACACCTTTGTCCTTTGTAGTGGTGTCCTTGATCACTCCTTTTTCCATATTAGCATTTTTCTTGTTACTATATGTTGAGTTGGACGAGCTAGGAGTATCGATATATTAATCGACTTTGAAGCTGATCATGTGACTCATTGAGGATAGAGAACTCGTTTTTCAACGCCTTGTGAGCATTGTCCAGTTTCTCCAATTCCTCGGAGAGTCTATCATGAGCAGCCCCAAAGTCAATCCTTTCCTTCTTTAACTTCTTTTCCTTGGTGACCGCATTGTCACGTTCCTTAACTAGTTTAGTCACAATTTCTTCATGTGATTCTTCCATAGACTCAAGCCTCTCTTCAAGAGAGACCCGAGCTTCTTCTTCTTCTTCAAGAGCATTTTTTAGGGATGCAATTTCCATTGCATCCTCCCTTTCAATTCTGCCCTTTTCTTCGAGGAGAGCTTCGTTTTGGGCCAACTGATCCAAAAGAGCCTCAAAACGAACTTTGTGCTCACCTTGCAAGTTAGTATAGAAATAATCCAAGGCAATAATCTCTTCTTTAACCTTAAGACTAGCAGGATCATCCATGTCTATCATAGCCTTGGGAAAGGAAGAGTTAGAAGAAGTTACCTGAGCTTCTTGCCATGAGACAAGTAGGATTCTTGTTGATGATGTTTTCGCTTGGAGAGTCAAAGAGTGATGTTGATGTAGATGTGGTGGCTATAGCAGCCACCTCTTGAGAGCTATCGCCCTCGTCCTCATCTTCACTCCCCGATGAATATTCTTCTTGAGCTACTAGAACAATCTTTGGTTGCTTCTTGAAAGGAGCATTTTCTTTACAAACTGCTTTACGTGGAGCTTTTGATTTGTCCTTGAAAATGAGTCTTCCTCCATTATCCTCTCTACTTTGATATGGACACTCAGCTACGAAGTGCAACCGGTCACCACAATTAAAGCAAGTTCTCAGCTTGGGACCATTTTATTTTCTTCCATAGGCTCCACTTTTGCGATCTAGTTCAGCTTTAGCCTTGGCTGGATCTTTCCAAAAGTTTCTTGCATAAAGAGCCAAGTATTGTCCGTGGATCCTTTTTATATCTTGGACAGTCCGCCTTCTACCGCATATTCATCATGATCAATCACACTAGTCTTCAAAGCCATGTTTACCCCTTTGCATCCCCATAGCTCGAGCACGAGCATCTTGACATTCTTGGCAGCCCACTTTGAATGCGGCCATTTCTTGCATTACCTCATTGGATGACATGAGGTGATAATTATGCCTACCTTGGAGACTTTTCAAATCTGGGCTCAAATGGCATAAGAGCATCGACATACTTGCGCTTGATCCAAGCATCATCAACATAAGCCGCCAGTGGTTTCGAAGGTAGTAGCTATTGCCTTGAGCCTCCTATACATGTCCTCGTGGTCTTCTCCATCCAGATATAAAATCCTTCACTTCATTGCTTAAGGCATCATATCTATTCCTTCTCATACTTTCATTTCCGATGAAGAGCTCGGTGAGAGCATCCCAAGCTTCTTTAGTGCTAAGATCTTGAATGTGTGGCATGTCTTTATCTCCCACACCAAGTCTGTATCATGTGTAGGTAGTAGCATTGAGTTGGCTATCGACCACTTCTCTCCTTGTGAGATTGTTAGGATTTCCAACGTGAAGACCATTTTCGATGATCTTCCACAACTCTATGGAGGAACTGCACACATGAGATTTCATCAAAAATTGCCATTGAGAGAAAGTAGAAGCTGACAGTTTGGGTGGATCAACCCTATTATGTATATGTGGGTGAGGAATAGGCGGATCAGGGGAATACACATGAGAAACCTCATTGTATCCATCCTTACCGCTATCCTTTTTCGAGGAGGAGCTCTTACTTGTATCATCACCTACCACTTCGTTATCTTTGGAAACAGTTTTACCCGTTTCCTTGGATTGTGGAGTAGTATCCTCAGAGTTAGATGGAGGTGATGCTGCGGATGTGGAGAGACGCATTATCAATTGACGCATCTCTTCCATCTTAGCCTCCATAGAACTCACCAAGGTTGTTTCCAACGTCTTGAGATCGTTCATGGTGACTACCTGAGCATCACTCCCATCTCCCTTGGAACCCATACTTCTCTTAGGTCATTAAGCCGAAATAAGAGCCGAGGCTCTGATACCAATTGAAATGGATCGTATGGGCACCTAGAGGGGGGGTGAATAGGTGTTAACCAATTTTAATATACTTTTTCAATTTTAGGCTTGACACAAAGTAAATTCTCTAGATATGCAACTACGAGAATTTCCCTATATGTAACCCTAACTACTAAGCACGTAAAAGAGGAGCGAGGAAACCGTAGTGGAGCACGCGGAGACACAGGGATTTGTTTTACCGCAGTTCCTTCCTTGTTAAGGGAAGTACATCTGTGTTGGAGGGGTGGGCGGTTCTAAGACCACCACGCCACAATAGGCCTCACCCTATTCCCCATGGATCTCGCCACGAGAGGCCTGATCCACCTTCTCCACTATTGGATCCCTTCGAGGCGGGAACCGGTGCCTTTTACAACACTATCGGGGCACACACCCACAACCGAATTGGGGGCTCCCAGGATGACAACAAGCTGCCACAAAAACAAGGTTTATCAATATAAACAAAAACAAGGATCTAGATCTTTGCAAGAAATACTAGATCGGAGGTTCTCCAAATGAATGGAGAGGAGATGAAGCGCTTGATTGCTGATGATGAAGGTCGAGTTCTCCTCCTTCGATCCCAAAGGGATGGGGCCTTTGGATGGATCTAGGTGGAGCACTCTTGTATGAACTTTTGAGATCTGATCTGTTCTTTTTCGAGATGAATCAAGAAGACTGGCAGGAGGGGGATTGCTGGCTTAAATACCCCCTCCCCAGATCTGGCCGTTGCACAACTTTGGGGGCGGATTATCCGCCCCCCACTTGGGGCGGATTATCCGCCCCCCACTTGGGGCGGATTATCCGCCCCCTGGGAAAACTCCGCCCCAAGGGCGGATTCTCCGGGGGAAACTCCGCCCCCTCTCTGGGGCTTGCGCCTTGGTGAAACTTGGAGAATATCTTGGGGGCGGATTATCCGCCCTCCTAGGCGGATTATCCGCGAGCTGGAAGTCCGCCAAAACTCCGCCTCTCTGGGCTTGCGCTTGGCGAAGAGCAGGAGGGGCGGATTATCCGCCCCCTGGGGGCGGAGTATCCGGCCTGGCCGGAAAGTCCGGCCAATGTTCCGCCTTCCGGGCTTGAGGCTTGAGCAGGGGGGGCGGATTATCCGCCCAGTGGGCCGGATTATCTGCCCCCAAAGGTAGATTTCTGAGCTGCAACACTTCAACACACATTAAATGATCCTTGGTATTGTTATCTAACACACAAAACACTAGGGATTAAGAAATGTTCTTTCAAGAGGGGGACCGGCGGGGCGAGGGTCAGGGGTCGGGGTCGCAGCAGCGGAGCGGTCTCCTTCGAGCGGGGCGGCCGGACCTGCGACTGCGGCGAGGTCGACGGGCAGCTGGCGGCCGGAGGAAGGCAGCAGCGGCGAAGCGACGCGGCCGGAGCGCCATGGAGAGGGTGACTCAAGGGCGAGGCCGGAGGACAGGCGGCAGCTGGCGCAAGTGAGCAGCGGCGGGGAAGAGGAACAGGCGAGGCCAGGAGAGGCGACGGAGGCGGAGCTCGGGCCAGCAGAGCAGAGGATGAAGGCGGAGCTCGGCCGGGAGGGAGGTGGCGAGCAGCAGGGACGCAGGCGGCGGGCAGGGAGCTCGGGCGCAGCGAGGCGCGGAGGACGCGCCACGGAGGAGGACGGAGGAAGGGAGAGGCGGGAGGCGGGCGGCAGGGAGGTCGCCGGCGACGAGGGGCAGCAGCAGGCGAGGTGTGGAGGAGGGGGTCATCGGCAGGCGTGGCGGTGGAGCTCCGAGGTGGGGAAGGGGAGCGCGGGAGGGCGGAGGAGGATGGCTGCTCATGGGCGAAGGGCGGCGGCAGCGGCTGGGAGAGCAAGGGGAGCGAGGTCGCTAGGGAGAGAGGAGAGGGTCGGTTGGAGGAGAGAGACGGGGCGGGGCGGGACAGGTGAGCGAGCGAGAGGTGGGGGACGGGGTCGCGCGGGTGGGGTCCAGGCGGTAGGTGGGCCAGAGAGAGGTGGGGTCGGAGCGGAGCCAGGTGGGTGGTGGGATGAAGTGGACAGCGGCTGTGTGGGCAGGGGGTGGGGGCGTGCGTGTGTTGGGTTGGGGAGTGGGGTGAGAGGAGAGAGGGGCTGCTGAGGTGGCAGTTTGGGGTTGGTTAGGGGGAGGGAGAGGGTGAGGTGTCAGGAGGCCATTGGTGGGGGTGAGGTGGCTGGTTGGGGGGGTAGATTAGGTGTAGGTAGATGTAGGATTTTAGGTGCACCGATTTTAGGTTCTGGGGGTGGTCGTTCGGGTCGGTTCGGCCCGTTCGACTGCCCCCACTAAAAATAATTTAACATTTTATTTAATTTGCAATACATTTTTGTAACTAGTTTTTAGACAAACAAAATACCCGGAAGCAACCGGGGAGTTAATTTGTAATAGTAGGAGTTTTAGTTTCGGAAAACCATAGTCTTTCGCAACATAGTTTCAGGTAAAATTAATATGCATGATGATGTAATGATGATGCAATGCACAAAAACAACGCGATTTTCTAGTAGTGGTTTTGCGGGATGCCACACGAAGGTTCCGGACCCGTATAAGGGGGGAATCTCCCCGTTTAGGTGAAACCGGGTAGGATAGTGCCCCAACTTGTGAAGCAACATGGTTTTACATCACCCTATGACCTAAACAAACACAAAACAAGAGAGAGCTACGCCGGGCTACCCCTGTCAGAGGAACGTCTAGGGGGTAGACGATCCGAGTGTGCACAGAGATCAGGGTTTCGCCGGAGGAAGACCACGAGAACATCGGAATCAGATGAAAACTTGCATGTGTCCCTAGAATATATGTGTGAGTGTGGTGAGAGGTTGGTATAGGTGCTTGCATGTGTCCCTCCTCGCATGCATGCGCTCTAACCTAGAGGCGAAGGTTCCGGACCCGTATAAGGGGGGAATCTCCCCGTTTAGGTGAAACCGGGTAGGATAGTGCCCCAACTTGTGAACCAACATGGTTTTACATCACCCTATGACCTAAACAAACACAAAACAAGATAGAGCTACGCCGGGCTACCCCTGTTAGAGGAACGTCTAGGGGGGTAGACGATCCGAGTGTGCACTGCGATCAGGGTTTCGCCGGAGGAAGACCACGAGAACATCGGAATCAGATGAAAACTTGCATGTGTCCCTAGCATATGTGTGTGAGTGTGGTGAGAGGTTGGTATAGGTGCTTGCATGTGTCCCCCCTCGCATGCATGCGCTCTAACCTAGAGGCGAAGGTTCCGGACCCGTATAAGGGGGGAATCTCCCCGTTTAGGTGAAACCGGGTAGGATAGTGCCCCAAATTGTGAACCAACATGGTTTTACATCACCCTATGACCTAAACAAACACAAAACAAGATAGAGCTACGCCGGGCTACCCCTGTCAGAGGAACGTCTAGGGGGGTAGACGATCCGAGTGTGCACAGAGATCAGGGTTTCGCCGGAGGAAGACCACGAGAACATCGGAATCAGATGAAAACTTGCATGTGTCCCTAGCATATGTGTGTGAGTGTGGTGAGAGGTTGGTATAGGTGCTTGCATGTGTCCCCCTCGCATGCATGCGCTCTAACCTAGAGGCGAAGGTTCCGGACCCGTATAAGGTGGGAATCTTCCCGTTTAGGTGAAACCGGGTAGGATAGTGCCCCAACTTGTGAACCAACATGGTTTTACATCACCCTATGACCTAAACAAACCCAAAACAAGATAGAGCTACGCCGGGCTACCCCTGTCAGAGGAACGTCTAGGGGGGTAGACGATCCGATTGTGCACTGCGATCAGGGTTTCGCCGGAGGAAGACCATGAGAACATCGGAATCAGATGAAAACTTGCATGTGTCCCTAGCATATGTGTGTGAGTGTGGTGAGAGGTTGGTATAGGTGATTGCATGTGTCCCCCTCGCATGCATGCGCTCTAACCTAGAGGCGAAGGTTCCGGACCCGTATAAGAGCGGAATCTCCCCGTTTAGGTGAAACCAGCTAGGATAGTGCCCCAACTTGTGAACCAACATGGTTTTACATCACCCTATGACCTAAACAAACACAAAACAAGAGAGTGCTACACCGGGCTACCCCTGTTAGAGGAACGTCTAGGGGGGTAGACGATCCGAGTGTGCACAGAGATCAGGGTTTCGCCGGAGGAAGACCACGAGAACATCGGAATCAGATGAAAAGTTGCATGTGTCCCTAGCATATGTGTGTGAGTGTGGTGATAGGTTGGTATAGGTGCTTGCATGTGTCCCCACTCGCATGCATGCGCTCTAACCTAGAGGCGAAGGTTAGGACCAGATAAGGGGGAATCTCCTCGTTTAGGTGAAACCGGGTAGGATAGTGCCCCAACTTGTGAACCAACATGGTTTTACATCACCCTATGACCTAAACAAACACAAAACAAGAGAGAGCTACGCCGGGCTACCCCTGTCAGAGGAACGTCTAGGGGGGTAGACGATCCGAGTGTGCACAGAGATCAGGGTTTCGCCGGAGGAAGACCACGAGAACATCGGAATCAGATGAAAACTTGCATGTGTCCCTAGCATATGTGTGTGAGTGGTGAGAGGTTGGTATAGGTGCTTGCATGTGTCCCCCCTCGCATGCATGCGCTCTAACCTAGAGGCGAAGGTTCCGGATCCGTATAAGGGGGAATCTCCCCGTTTAGGTGAAACCGGGTAGGATAGTGCCCCAACTTGTGAACCAACATGGTTTTACATCACCCTATGACCTAGACAAACACAAAACAAGAGAGAGCTACGCCGGGCTACCCCTGTCAGAGGAACGTCTAGGGGGGTAGAAGATCCGAGTGTGCAAAGAGATCAGGGTTTCGCCGGAGGAAGACCACGAGAACCTCGGAATCAGATGAAAACTTGCATGTGTCCCTAGCATATGTGTGTGAGTGTGGTGAGAGGTTGGTATAGGTGCTTGCATGTGTCCCTCCTCGCATGCATGCGCTCTAACCTAGAGGCGAAGGTTCCGGACCCGTATAAGGGGGGAATCTCCCCGTTTAGATGAAACCGGGTAGGATAGTGCCCCAACTTGTGAACCAACATGGTTTTACATCACCCTATGACCTAAACAAACACAAAACAAGAGATAGCTACGCCGGGCTATCCCTGTCAGAGGAACGTCTAGGGGGGTAGACGATCCGTGTGCACAGAGATCAGGGTTTCGCCGGAGGAAGACCACGAGAACATCGGAATCAGATGAAAACTTGCATGTGTCCCTAGAATATCTGTGTGAGTGTGGTGAGAGGTTGGTATAGGTGCTTACATGTGTCCCCCCTCGCATGCATGCGCTCTAACCTAGAGGCGAAGGTTCCGGACCCGTATAAGGGGGGAATCTCCCCGTTTAGGTGAAACCGGGTAGGATAGTGCCCCAACTTGTGAACCAACATGGTTTTACATCACCCTATGACCTAAACAAACACAAAACAAGAGAGAGCTACGCCGGGCTACCCCTGTCAGAGGAACGTCTAGGGGATAGACGATCCGAGTGTGCACAAAGATCAGGGTTTCGCCGGAGGAAGACCACGAGAACATCGGAATCAGATGAAAACTTGCATGTGTCCCTAGCATATGTGTGTGAGTGTGGTGAGAGGTTGGTATAGGTGCTTGCATGTGTCCCCCCTCGCATGCATGCACTCTAACCTAGAGGCGAAGGTTCCGGACCCGTATAAGGGGGGAATCTCCCCGTTTAGGTGAAACCGGGTAGGATAGTGCCCCAAATTGTGAACCAACATGGTTTTACATCACCCTATGACCTAAACAAACACAAAACAAGATAGAGCTACGCCGGGCTACCCCTGTCAGAGGAACGTCTAGGGGGGTAGACGATCCGAGTGTGCACAGATCAGGGTTTCGTCGGAGGAAGACCACGAGAACATCGGAATCAGATGAAAACTTGCATGTGTCCCTAGCATATGTGTGTGAGTGTGGTGAGAGGTTGGTATAGGTGCTTGCATGTGTCCCCCCTCGCATGCATGCGCTCTAACCTAGAGGCGAAGGTTCCGGACCCGTATAAGGGGGGAATCTCCCCGTTTAGGTGAAACCGGGTAGGATAGTGCCCCAACTTGTGAACCAACATGGTTTTACATCACCCTATGACCTAAACAAACACAAAACAAGATAGAGCTACGCCGGGCTACCCCTGTCAGAGGAACGTCTAGGGGGGTAGACGATCCGAGTGTGCACTGCGATCAGGGTTTCGCCGGAGGAAGACCACGAGAACATCGGAATCAGATGAAAACTTGCATGTGTCCCTAGCATATGTGTGTGAGTGTGGTGAGAGGTTGGTATAGGTGATTGCATGTGTCCCCCTCGCATGCATGCGCTCTAACCTAGAGGCGAAGGTTCCGGACCCGTATAAGGGGGGAATCTCCCCGTTTAGGTGAAACCGGGTAGGATAGTGCCCCAACTTGTGAACCAACATGGTTTTACATCACCCTATGACCTAAACAAACACAAAACAAGAGAGAGCTACGCCGGGCTACCCCTGTTAGAGGAACGTCTAGGGGGGTAGACGATCCGAGTGTGCACAGAGATCAGGGTTTCGCCGGAGGAAGACCACGAGAACATCGGAATCAGATGAAAACTTGCATGTGTCCCTAGCATATGTGTGTGAGTGTGGTGAGAGGTTGGTATAGGTGCTTGCATGTGTCCCCCCTCGCATGCATGCGCTCTAACCTAGAGGCGAAGGTTCCGGATCCGTATAAGGGGGGAATCTCCCGTTTAGGTGAAACCGGGTAGGATAGTGCCCCAACTTGTGAACCAACATGGTTTTACATCACCCTATGACCTAAACAAACACAAAACAAGATAGAGCTACGTCGGGCTACCCCTGTCAGAGGAACGTCTAGGGGGGTAGACGATCCGAGTGTGCACAGAGATCAGGGTTTCGCCGGAGGAAGACCACGAGAACATCGGAATCAGATGAAAACTTGCATGTGTCCCTAGCATATGTGTGTGAGTGTGGTGAGAGGTTGGTATAGGTGCTTGCATGTGTCCCCCCTCGCATGCATGCGCTCTAACCTAGAGGCGAAGGTTCCGGATCCGTATAAGGGGGGAATCTCCCCGTTTAGGTGAAACCGGGTAGGATAGTGCCCCAACTTGTGAACCAACATGGTTTTACATCACCCTATGACCTAGACAAACACAAAACAAGAGAGAGCTACGCCGGGCTACCCCTGTCAGAGGAACGTCTAGGGGGGTAGAAGATCCGAGTGTGCAAAGAGATCAGGGTTTCGCCGGAGGAAGACCACGAGAACATCGGAATCAGATGAAAACTTGCATGTGTCCCTAGCATATGTGTGTGAGTGTGGTGAGAGGTTGGTATAGGTGCTTGCATGTGTCCCCCCTCGCATGCATGCGCTCTAACCTAGAGGCGAAGGTTCCGGACCCGTATAAGGGGGAATCTCCCCGTTTAGGTGAAACCGGGTAGGATAGTGCCCCAACTTGTGAACCAACATGGTTTTACATCACCCTATGACCTAAACAAACACAAAACAAGAGATAGCTACGCCGGGCTATCCCTGTCAGAGGAACGTCTAGGGGGGTAGACGATCCGAGTGTGCACAGAGATCAGGGTTTCGCCGGAGGAAGACCACGAGAACATCGGAATCAGATGAAAACTTGCATGTGTCCCTAGAATATGTGTGTGAGTGTGGTGAGAGGTTGGTATAGGTGCTTGCATGTGTACCCCCTCGCATGCATGCGCTCTAACCTAGAGGCGAAGGTTCCGGACCCGTATAAGGGGGGAATCTCCCCGTTTAGGTGAAACCGGTAGGATAGTGCCCCAACTTGTGAACCAACATGGTTTTACATCACCCTATGACCTAAACAAACACAAAACAAGAGATAGATACTGGCTATCTCGTCGAGGAACGTCTAGGGGGTAGACGATCCGAGTGTGCACAGAGATCGTGGTTTCACGAGGAAGACCACGAGAACATGGAATCAGATGAAAACTTGCATGTGTCCCTAGAATATCTGTGTGAGTGTGGTGAGAGGTTGGTATAGGTGCTTACATGTGTCCCCTCGCATACATGCGCTCTAACCTAGAGGCGAAGGTTGGGACCAGTATAAGGGGAATCTCCCGTTTAGGTGAAACCGGTAGGATAGTGCCCCAACTTGTGAACCAACATGGTTTTACATCACCCTATGACCTAAACAAACACAAAACAAGAGAGAGCTACGCTGGCTACCTGTCGAGGAACGTCTAGGGATAGGCGATCCGAGTGTGCACAAAGATCGTGGTTTCACGAGGAAGACCACGAACATCGGAATCGGATGAAAACTTGCATGTGTCCCTAGCATATGTGTGTGAGTGTGGTGAGAGGTTGGTATAGGTGCTTGCATGTGTCCCCTCGCATGCATGCACTCTAACCTAGAGGCGAAGGTTAGGACCAGTATAAGGGGGAATCTCCCGTTTGGTGAAACCGCAGGATAGTGCCCCAAATTGTGAACCAACATGGTTTTACATCACCCTATGACCTAAACAAACACAAAACAAGATCGAGCTACTGGCTACCCAGAGGAACGTCTAGGGGGTAGACGATCCGAGTGTGCACAGAGATCAGCGTTTCGCCGGAGGAAGACCACGAGAACATCGGAATCAGATGAAAACTTGCATGTGTCCCTAGAATATGTGTGTGAGTGTGGTGAGAGGTTGGTATAGGTGCTTGCATGTGTCCCTCCTCGCATGCATGCGCTCTAACCTAGAGGCGAAGGTTCCGGACCCGTATAAGGGGGGAATCTCCCCGTTTAGGTGAAACCGGGTAGGATAGTGCCCCAACTTGTGAACCAACATGGTTTTACATCACCCTATGACCTAAACAAACACAAAACAAGATAGAGCTACGTCGGGCTACCCCTGTTAGAGGAACGTCTAGGGGGGTAGACGATCCGAGTGTGCACAGATCAGGGTTTCGCCGGAGGAAGACCACGAGAACATCGGAATCACATGAAAACTTGCATGTGTCCCTAGAATATGTGTGTGCGTGTGGTGAGAGGTTGTTATAGGTGATTGCATGTGTCCCACCTCGCATGCATGCGCTCTAACCTAGAAGTGAAGGTTCTGGACCCGTATAAGGGGGGATCTCCCCGTTTAGATGAAACCGGGCAGGATAGTGGCCCAACTTGTGAACCAACATGGTTTTACATCACCCTATGACCTAAACAAACACAAAACAAGAGAGAGCTACGCCAGGCTACCCCTTTCAGAGGAACGTCTAGGGGGGTACACGATCCGAGTGTGCCCAGAGATCAGGGTTTCGCCGGAGGAAGACCACGAGAACATCGGAATCAGATGAAAACTTGCATGTGTCCCTAGCATATGTGTGTGAGTGTGGTGAGAGGTTGGTATAGGTTCTTGCATGTGTCCCCCTCGCATGCATGCGCTCTAACCTAGAGGCGAAGGTTCCGGATCCGTATAAGGGGGGAATCTCCCCGTTTAGGTGAAACCGGGTAGGATAGTGCCCCAACTTGTGAACCAACATGGTTTTACATCACCCTATGACCTAAACAAACACAAAACAAGAGAGAGCTACGCCGGGCTACCCCTGTCAGAGGAACGTCTAGGGGGGTAGACGATCCGAGTGTGCACAGAGATCAGGGTTTCGCCGGAGGAAGACCACGAGAACATCGGAATCAGATGAAAACTTGCATGTGTCCCTAGCATATGTGTGTGAGTGTGGTGAGAGGTTGGTATAGGTTCTTGCATGTGTCCCCCCTCGCATGCATGCGCTCTAACCTAGAGGCGAAGGTTCCGGATCCGTATAAGGGGGGAATCTCCCCGTTTAGGTGAAACCGGGTAGGATAGTGCCCCAACTTGTGAACCAACATGGTTTTACATCACCCTATGACCTAGACAAACACAAAACAAGAGAGAGCAACGCCGGGCTACCCGTGTCAGAGGAACGTCTAGGGGGGTAGAAGATCCGAGTGTGCAAAGAGATCAGGGTTTCGCCGGAGGAAGACCACGAGAACATCGGAATCTGATGAAAACTTGCATGTCTCCCTAGAATATGTGTGTGAGTGTGGTGAGAGGTTGCTATAGGTGCTTGCATGTGTCCCCCCTCGCATGCATGCGCTCTAACCTAGAGGCGAAGGTTCCGGACCCGTATAAGGGGGGAATCTCCCCGTTTAGGTGAAACCGGGTAGGATAGTGCCCCAACTTGTGAACCAACATGGTTTTACATCACCCTATGACCTAAACAAACACAAAACAAGAGATAGCTACGCCGGGCTATCCCTGTCAGAGGAACGTCTAGGGGGGTAGACGATCCGAGTGTGCACAGAGATCAGGGTTTCGCCGGAGGAAGACCACGAGAACATCGGAATCAGATGAAAACTTGCATGTGTCCCTAGAATATGTGTGTGAGTGTGGTGAGAGGTTGGTATAGGTGCTTACATGTGTCCCCCCTCGCATGCATGCGCTCTAACCTAGAGGCGAAGGTTCCGGACCCGTATAAGGGGGGAATCTCCCCGTTTAGGTGAAACCGGGTAGGATAGTGCCCCAACTTGTGAACCAACATGGTTTTACATCACCCTATGACCTAAACAAACACAAAACAAGAGAGAGCTACGCCGGGCTACCCCTGTCAGAGGAACGTCTAGGGGGTAGACGATCCGAGTGTGCACAGAGATCAGGGTTTCGCCGGAGGAAGACCACGAGAACATCGGAATCAGATGAAAACTTGCATGTGTCCCTAGAATATATGTGTGAGTGTGGTGAGAGGTTGGTATAGGTGCTTGCATGTGTCCCTCCTCGCATGCATGCGCTCTAACCTAGAGGCGAAGGTTCCGGACCCGTATAAGGGGGGAATCTCCCCGTTTAGGTGAAACCGGGTAGGATAGTGCCCCAACTTGTGAACCAACATGGTTTTACATCACCCTATGACCTAAAAAAACACAAAACAAGATAGAGCTACGCCGGGCTACCCCTGTTAGAGGAACGTCTAGGGGGGTAGACGATCCGAGTGTGCACTGCGATCAGGGTTTCGCCGGAGGAAGACCACGAGAACATCGGAATCAGATGAAAACTTGCATGTGTCCCTAGCATATGTGTGTGAGTGTGGTGAGAGGTTGGTATAGGTGCTTGCATGTGTCCCCCTCGCATGCATGCTCTCTAACCTAGAGGCGAAGGTTTCGGACACGTATAAGGGGGAATCTCCCCGTTTAGGTGAAACCGGGTAGGATAGTGCCCCAACTTGTGAACCAACATGGTTTTACATCACCCTATGACCTAACCAAACACAAAACAAGAGAGAGCTAGGCCGGGCTACCTGTCGGGAGGAGCGTCTAGGGGTGTAGCGATCCGAGTGCCTGAGATCAGGGTTTCGCCGGAGGAAGACCACGAGAACATCGGAATCACATGAAAACTTGCATGTGTCCCTAGCATATTTGTGTGAGTGTGGTGAGAGGTTGGTATAGGTGCTTGCATGTGTCCCCCCTCGCATGCATGCGCTCTAACCTAGAGGCGAAGGTTCCGGACCCGTATAAGGGGGGAATCTCCCTGTTTAGGTGAAACCGGGTAGGATAGTGCCCCAACTTGTGAACCAACATGGTTTTACATCACCCTATGACCTAAAAAACACAAAACAAGAGAGAGCTACGCCGGGCTACCCCTGTCAGAGGAACGTCTAGGGGGGTAGACGATCCGAGTGTGCACAAAGATCAGGGTTTCGCCGGAGGAAGACCACGAGAACATCGGAATCAGATGAAAACTTGCATGTGTCCCTAGCATATGTGTGTGAGTGTGGTGAGAGGTTGTTATAGGTGCTTGCATGTGTCCCCCCTCGCATGCATGCGCTCTAACCTAGAGGGAAGGTTCCGGACCCGTATAAGGGGGGAATCTCCCCGTTTAGGTGAAACCGGGTAGGATAGTGCCCCAACTTGTGAACCAACATGGTTTTACATCACTCTATGAAATAAAGAAACACAAAACAAGAGAGAGCTACGCCGGGCTACCCCTGTCAGAGGAACGTCTAGGGGGGTATACGATCCGAGTGTGCAAAGAGATCAGGGTTTCGCCGGAGGAAGACCACGAGAACATCGGAATCAGATGAAAACTTGCATGTGTCCCTAGAATATTTGTGTGAGTGTGGTGAGAGGTTGGTATAGGTGCTTGCATGTGTCCCCCCTCGCATGCATGCGCTCTAACCTAGAGGCGAAGGTTCCGGATCCGTATAAGGGGGGAATCTCCCCGTTTAGGTGAAACCGGGTAGGATAGTGCCCCAACTTGTGAACCAACATGGTTTTACATCACCCTATGACCTAGACAAACACAAAACAAGAGAGAGCTACGCCGGGCTACCCCTGTCAGAGGAACGTCTAGGGGGGTAGAAGATCCGAGTGTGCAAAGAGATCAGGGTTTCGCCGGAGGAAGACCACGAGAACATCGGAATCAGATGAAAACTTGCATGTGTCCCTAGCATATGTGTGTGAGTGTGGTGAGAGGTTGGTATAGGTTCTTGCATGTGTCCCCCCTCGCATGCATGCGCTCTAACCTAGAGGCGAAGGTTCCGGACCCGTATAAGGGGGGAATCTCCCCGTTTAGGTGAAACCGGGTAGGATAGTGCCCCAACTTGTGAACCAACATGGTTTTACATCACCCTATGACCTAAACAAACACAAAACAAGAGAGAGCTACGCCGGGCTACCCCTGTCAGAGGAACGTCTAGGGGGGTAGACGATCCGAGTGTGCACAAAGATCAGGGTTTCGCCGGAGGAAGACCACGAGAACATCGGAATCAGATGAAAACTTGCATGTGCCCCTAGCATATTTGTGTGAGTGTGGTGAGAGGTTGGTATAGGTGCTTGCATGTGTTCCTCCTCGCATGCATGCGCTCTAACCTAGAGGCGAAGGTTCCGGACCCGTATAAGGGGGGAATCTCCCCGTTTAGGTGAAACCGGGTAGGATAGTGCCCCAACTTGTGAACCAACATGGTTTTACATCACCCTATGACCTAAACAAACACAAAACAAGAGAGAGCTACGTCGGGCTACCCCTGTCAGAGGAACGTCTAGGGGGGTAGACGATCCGAGTGTGCACAGAGATCAGGGTTTCGCCGGAGGAAGACCACGAGAACATCGGAATCAGATGAAAACTTGCATGTGTCCCTAGCATATGTGTGTGAGTGTGGTGAGAGGTTGGTATAGGTGCTTGCATGTGTCCCCCCTCGCATGCATGCGCTCTAACCTAGAGGCGAAGGTTCCGGACCCGTATAAGGGGGGAATCTCCCCGTTTAGGTGAAACCGGGTAGGATAGTGCCCCAACTTGTGAACCAACATGGTTTTACATCACCCTATGACCTTAACAAACACAAAACAAGAGAGAGCTACGCCGGGCTACCCCTGTCAGAGGAACGTCTAGGGGGGTAGACGATTCGAGTGTGCACAGAGATTAGGGTTTCGCCGGAGGAAGACCACGAGAACATCGGAATCAGATGAAAACTTGCATGTGTCCCTAGAATATTTGTGTGAGTGTGGTGAGAGGTTGGTATAGGTGCTTGCATGTGTCCCCCCTCGCATGCATGCGCTCTAACCTAGAGGCGAAGGTTTCGGACCCGTATAAGGGGGGAATCTCCCCGTTTAGGTGAAACCGGGTAGGATAGTGCCCCAACTTGTGAACCAACATGGTTTTACATCACCCTATGACCTAAACAAACACAAAACAAGAGAGAGCTACGCCGGGCTACCCCTGTCAGAGGAACGTCTAGGGGGGTAGACGATCCGAGTGTGCACAGAGATCAGGGTTTCGCCGGAGGAAGACCACGAGAACATCGGAATCACATGAAAACTTGCATGTGTCCCTAGAATATTTGTGTGAGTGTGGTGAGAGGTTGGTATAGGTGCTTGCATGTGTCCCCCCTCGCATGCATGCGCTCTAACCTAGAGGAGAAGGTTCCGGACACGTATAAGGGGGGAATCTCCCTGTTTAGGTGAAACCGGGTAGGATAGTGCCCCAACTTGTGAACCAACATGGTTTTACATCACCCTATGACACTGGTAGAAAAGGGCCCATGCGTCCCGGTTGGTAAGAGCCATTAGTCCCGGTTGCCCAACCGGGACGGGGCAATCGGGACTAAAGCTCCAACCATTAGTCCCGGTTGCCCCACCAAGCGGGACAAATGGGGCTGCGTAATGACATCGAGGCGAGGGTGGAGCATTAGTCGGTTCGTAACCTGAACCGGGACTAATAACTTTCTTGCAGAGATTTGCCCATTTCTTCTGTGGCGAAGAATTCATTTGGCACATTTGTTCTTGGCAGCATTTTCGCCACTTTTGTGCCGCGAGAGAATTCATTTAAGTTGTTTTATTGTTTGTTTAGTGTTTTGCACTTATCAATGAAGGAACCTTATATTACGAGATCATCATGACAACATTACATTCAATACATGATCGAGTTCATGCACTACAAACAAAAGTTGCTATTCGATGCTACCGCCAATTTCTTTAAAGTTGCTATTTTACAATTCCTATTGTCTATACACAGCGAGTAGTATTCCCTTGTGTGTTTAGGACTTACGCATCCAAGAATCCCGCCAATTCCTCTGTATTGCTCGTATGCGATCCTTTGGCGTAAGACCGTCCGTGAGCGTTCGATCGATTTAAAAAGGAGTCACCTATGAATATGAAACTAAACACAATTTGATTATAATTAAAAACTATAGAAATTGTTTACGATGTGGAGTTGCTCTAAATTCCTGCCCTTCTCATCGCACATCTAGGATGAACTCGCATACATAGTATCCACATAGATTGTTACACGGTCCTGCGTCGCACTTTACGACAACAGAGTTCAATCAAAATAATAATCAAGCATGATAATAAGCGTATCAAAACTAGAATCAAAGAGATGCGCGAATATAGCTAGTGGTGCTTACATCTAGTGGTTGAAATGTAAGCTCCTCTTTCCAAACACCCTAGCCTTCTTGGTGAACCGTTTCCAAGCGCCGGCGTGAAAAGCGAATAAAATAAGTTATTAAGTACTTGATATCATAAAATTCACGAACATTGCCGATATAGTGTCGTAATGATTAGAATTACATTTGGAGAAGTATCTGCATGTCCTTCCACGTCTCAAGGGGTTTATGTTTCGAGTCCATGACTAGTACATGCCCTTTGTCAAGTTGAATGATTAACGAATATAGTGGTACTGCGAATGCGAACTAATCAATTATATACTTAACATCGAGTAAGCGAAATAGAAAGTGTATACAAGACAATAACACTCCTTTGGAAGTTGTAAGGAAATAGTATTTCCCTTTTGGTTTCTTGAAACCTTACGCGTGTACTATATTATCCTCCGTATCACAGGGGCTTATTTTGAGATTAGCTTCATGAACCCAATATGGGTCAATGAAGCCAATGCCATAGATTTGTCCTCTGCATTCGAGAATCTTCATTACGCATATTAAAGTATGATTATATACATGCAATAAACAAAATATTATAGATGGAGACTAAATTAATTACGAATTAGTACTTACAGACAATAGGCACTCATGATCGATTTGTCCAAGGCGTCTTGATTGAATAATTGAAATAGTTCATCAAATTCAATGGATACCATGTCATCGTTTTCTTTCCCATGATGCTTTTTGTAACCCTCGGCACTATCCGATTAGCCCGCCTTGTGGCATGCATGTACCAGTTATGCAATCTTAGCATTTTGTTGGAAGATTGTTTACCTCCTCGGTTTGACGAGAGGTTTTCCGTCGGTATTGGTATGCTACTTCACTCACGGGAAGAACTCTAAGCAGGATAAGTCTTGGGCAATACTCATACCTGACGTGGCGGCTTCTCCGTGATTGCAACTACCTCTGGATCATCTTGCTCTTGCCCCATATTTGCTCGACCCCACATTGGTTTGAGAAATCACCTTGAGAGGCGCAAGTCTGTTGCTTGTTCTCCGATTTGGGCAACAGATTTCCGCTTGCATCGATCTTGCTCTTGAGGCTTTTTGTCTTGGATGTGACTTGAGAATAGAACGCTCATAGTCTAATGACAGCTTTGGCTCGGGTTGATGAAGAGTCTTTAGCATTTTCAACACTTTGGCTTTTTCTTCTTTGGTCTTTGGGAACTCTGGCTCTTTCGGCCGCCTCGACTTAGCGAAAGCTGTCGTTCCGCATCAACGATCGCCATGATCTCCTCTTGATCATCATAAGCTCTCTTGGGAGGAACCGTTGGTACTTTTGGAAGAGGCTCTTGTTTACGTTTGGCGATCGCTTACGACGCCGCGATGGCGATGCGCTTCGCTTTTATCTGGCGCCCGTGATGGCTGCACCGAGATTGGTGAGGCGGCGGAGCCGGGTGAGGCGAGCGGCTGCCGTGGCGGCGACGACCTCGCTGGAGACGGGTGAGGCGGCGGCGATGATGGCCTTGGCGTGTGATTTCGAAGCACGGTACAATCCTTCGGCCATAGAATGGTGACGTTTTTTGCGTCACCCAGCGATCATCCCTTCACCGGCGGGTAGTGAAGATCCAAAACCTCAAATGTGGGCATGATTTCATCCACGCCGACAACAGCGTAGCCCTCTGGAACCGGACGACGGTGGTAAGTTGTGTGGGTCCAATTGGTAAGGCATAGCCGACCGCCACCTTCATTGATATGTTCACAACTTTGACATGTAGCTCGCAGTGTGTCATCTCTGTGATACCATCCACTGGGTAGCCAACAGGAGCCATCGTCGGTGCACCATCGGCATCGCCATTGTCATCACCGGGACCTCGGTGGAAGCCACTGCTTTTTCGATTATTCGATAGGCGGTAGCATCGAATGCGGTGTCTTCTTGAGATGGGGCGCGGTAGTACTTTGCTCTTTAAGTGAGTTAATTTCATCTTGTTGTTGCTTTAATCGTTCTTCAATTAAACGCATTCGCTCTTTCGACTTTCTGCTTCAAGCTGCATACTGTCCTACCCCTCGACGGCTTCTATCACGATATTTCTTCCTCTCTTGAAACCAGTCCTCCATGATTGGGAGCCTATTGTGCCTCGTGTTCGTCCATCATGTTCCTTATTTCCAAGGCGAGTGTGAGCTCATCATTCTCTCTCGGGAATGAACTCCCCATCTTTATGACCTTTCTTGCTTTTCTCATCCTCTCGATTGGCAAGGGTCTTCTTTATGTCGTATGGTATATATACACCTCCTTCCGAGTCTAACGTGCCCCATGCCCGTAAAACCAATTCCTTGCACGTTCTACCCAATCGTCTGCAGGGTGATATTTTTATCACGCAGTTCTGCTCAAGTTTCTCCCACTTAGGAATGCCACCACAGCCACCTTGCCCCATAGTATGGTGATACTTCTTGTTAGCGACATTCACTTATTCGAGACATTTTCTTAGCTTTTCGATTTCTTGTATTTCACAAACTCATCCCAGAATGGTTTTATCTTCTCAAACTGAATATTCTTGAAATCGGGAGTCTTCTCTTTCACGACATAGTCAAGGTGCAATCTTTTCTTCCAGTTGGTGAAACACTGGGCCATCTTCTTCAAAGCCCACTCCCTGACCTTAGCCTCCATGGCTCTCCCATGTTGTAAGGCGTCCTCAACTGGATCCTCCGCATTTGGATCCAGCTCTATCTTTGGTAGTTTGAAATTAACCATGAGCCTCTTCCACAGTAAATCTTTGGCGTGGTTAGGGACAAATAAACATGTTCCCTCTTCATCCGCATTAGCAGGCCTATTCCAATTTCTAATGGTGATCGGGATTAAGTCCCTAACGATTACTCAGCATTGTGCCACAAATTTGGTTGCGACAACCCGGGAGCTGTCGGTCTGATCTCTGGCGACATCTTGATCTGAACCTCTCATGGTCTTGCAACTTTTGGTTGGGCCTCGTCGCTCTTTTCGGTAGATTCCTTCGATCAGAGGGCTAAAAGAAGAAATATCGTTACTATTTCTATATAGATAGCAGATGATTAATTAATGAATTGATTTATATTAAATGCACCTTGCCGGAGGCGGTCGTCTTCTCGATTACACAAGGCATCGCCTTCTCCCTCATGAAGGCAACACCTTCAACCTCAAACAAGTTGTCTACTCCGGTAAAGAGGATCACCCTCACGGAGTTGTTCGAAAATGTTGATACGTCTAAATTATCTTCCCCACGGATCACACCTTGGATCAACTCTTCCTTTTCTTCGTCCGACGTGTGGGTCCATATTTTACGCTGGTGGAAAAGCGAATAAGTCAAAGCGGCTAACGGAGAAAGTTAAGTGCGGTGTTGAGAGATATAAACCCTAATTAGAGAAACCCTAATATATACATACACAATAATAAAAATGAAGAGAGGAAACCGTGTAGTAGATAGGCACATCGTCGAACCCACATGCACCTAAGTTGCTTGACAATGTGAATCGGTGCAGGGCTACCCACATTGGTGACCGGTGGGGTCGAATACCAATAATACCAAACTAATTAATAAACCTAATAATACCTAACTAATAATAAACCTAATAATCAAACACCAAAAGAAAGGGAAACAATCAACACATGGCATCGATGCAATGCTCAAGCAAGTATGATGATATGACAAGTTAATTTGCATTGGAATGTAACCCTAAGACATGCTCGACGATTTAATCGGGGTTCCGACGGGTGAAAACCCTAACTCGGGGAAACTCCGGAACATATGAGAGGGGTGCATTTGTTCTTCTAATTATACTTGTCATTTAAATTGTTGAACTTGCATTTTGGTTTAATAAAGAAAGAACAAATCAAACCCTAAACCCTAACTTCCCCCTCCATTTGAAAACCATTCAAATGAGTTTTGTATTTAAACAACTAACTACATGAGTTGAGCCCAAAGTGTATAAAAGGGTCAAACACTATTTCATATACTATATAAAAGTTTCTGTAAGTTGAAAAGATTCAAAACAGATTTGAAATTCAAATTACAAAAGGGAAATCAGAAATAGAAATAGAAAAAAAATTCTGGAAATAAAAAATGTATCCAACCTAGCTCTTTGGTAGCCCATCTCTCCTTCTCTCTCTCTGGCTAGAAGCCCACCCGGGGCCCAAGAGCACCAGCCAGGCCGTCTTCCGGCCTTCTCCTTTACTTCTTCCTCCCACGCTTAAGCATTCGCGGTGGCTCATGACCACCCGATCTTGCCGCATGCAAAGATCATCGTCGTCGCCCCCGCGAGCCTATAAGAGCTCCAGCGCCACCATCAACAACCCTAGCTTCTCTTCTTCCCCGTTTTCCCCCTTTGCCCGAACCCTAGCTGCGTAGGTGTTGCGTCGCCCCGCCGTCTCTGGCCACCTCACGGCCAGTCGAGGCCGCCGTTGGAACCGCCTCATCGCGAAGATCATCTCCACCGGAGGAATCAGCCCCGCGTTCTTCGAATCGTCGCCATCGACCTCTTCTCGGCAGCGGCAGCGGTGGCGGCGGTGGTGGCGGAGTCGGCGGAGGATGAACCAGCGAGAGGGGCGAGAGAGAGGTCCACGAGGACCAGCAGATACCAGTGTGCGGTGGTGGTGTCGGAGGCGGCGAGGTCGAGCCGACGAATCGGCGGCGATCGTCGGGCTCGAGGTCGTTGGCGGCGATTGGGAGCGGCGGGGCGATTCTTCAGGGAGAAGCCTCGGGCGGCAATGGCTTCTGCACGCTGGGCGGCCGGTGGGGCGTGCAAGGCGGCAGAAGCGACTGCGTCGTCTTGCGAGAAGAAGAGGAGGTGAGATGGGGAAGAAGAAGAGGAGGGCACCAGTTATAACCAAGGACCTTTAGTCGGTTGGTGGCTCAACGGGACTAAAGAATATCGTCGGTTGGAGCCACCAAGGGACCTATACTCCAATATTTTCATGAGACCAAGGGTTGGCCTTGTGAGGTCTTTAGTCCCGGTTGGTGGCTCCAAGGGACATATTCTGTTTTCAAAAATTTCAGTATTTTCTCTGTTCCGCCTTATTTTTATTTTGGGGTTTAAATTTGTATTGTTTTTAAATGATAATTAATTTGGAATTTAGAAAAACTTTAAACATAAAAAGTGTTTGGATTTTAATAAATAATTCAAAACCATTTTACATTTTAAAAATAATTAATGTAACCATTTAAAATATGAACCATTTACAATTAAAATGAATTAACTTTTATTTTTTAATATCAATTTGGAATTTAGAAAAACTTTAAACATAAGAAGTGTATGGATTTGAATAAATAATTCAAAACATATTCTATTTTTAAAAATAATTAATGTAACCTTTTAAAATGAATTAACTTATATTTTTGAATATTAATTTGGAATTTAGAAAAATTTTAAACGTAAAAAGTGTTTGGATTTAAATAAATAATTCAAAAACATTTTACATTTTAAAAATAATTAATGTAACCATTTAAAATATGAACCATTTACAATTAAAAATGAATTAACTTATATTTTTAATATCAATTTGGAATTTAGAAAAACTTTAAACATAAGAAGTGTATGGATTTGAATAAATAATTCAAAAACATATTCTATTTTAAAAATAATTAATGTAACCTTTTAAAATGAATTAACTTATATGTCCGTTTTTTGAATTTATTATGCCCGTTTTGAATTATCCGAATTTCTAACTATGGTCGAACCGGTGTGTGCATGAAGATAGGGGACGGGCATCGTTAGAACTTGCATTGGATCTCGAAGAAACCACATATTGCGAGTCTAAAATGATTTTTTCAAAAAATCACGCGATAGATCATGTACTGTAGTACAATGGGACCCACTTCCTACCGATTCTAATGAGACATTTGTCCTTTTACGGGATGGACGAAAAGGTTTGAGATGTACGTTGGGATATAGTCCATGTAAGGTGGTCTAGTATTTTAGGAAAATAGGACGGTAGCATTCGAAGCGGCATTTTGGTGGTTACTTCACAAAGCGACCCGTTTTTGCGCTAGGAAAATGGAAAAGGATTTTCCGTGCGACAAAAGGAAAACTTCCTCTGCAACATTGTTCTACATACCAATGTCCACACATGCATAATATGGGCACAACATCACAAACTATGCCGTGATTCAGCACATAACATCGGTCATTTGGACCGAAAGCCATGAAACCTCGAACATGATAGGTCATTTTGTGAAGGTTTTTGAAACATGATCAATATACCAAGTCGTATTTTTCCTTTCAACTATGTAACATAATATGACACCACGAAGGATTTTCATTGTTCGGATTTTTTGAATTTATTATGCCCGTTTGAATTATCGAATTTCTAACTATGGTCGAACGGTGTGCATGAAGATAGGGGCGGGCATCGTTAGAACTTGCATTGGATCTCTAAAGAAACCACATATTGCGAGTCTAAAATGATTTTTCAAAAAATCACGGGCGATAGATCATGTACTTAGTACAAAGGACCCACTTCACTGGATTCGGAGACATTTGTCCTTTTTACCCGGGATGGACGAAAAGGTTTGAGATGTACCGGTTGGGATATAGTCCATGTAAGGTGGTATAGTATTTTAGGAAAATAGGACGGTAGCATTCTGAAACGGCATTTTGGTGGTTACTTCACAAAACGACCCGTTTTTTGCGCTCGGAAAATGGAAAAGGGATTTTCCGTGCGACAAAAAGGAAAACTTCCTCCTGCAACATTGTTCTACATACCAATGTCCACACACATGCATAATATGGGCACAACATCACAAACTATGCCGTGATTCAGCACATAACATCGGTCATTTGGACCGAAAGCCATGAAACCTCGAACATGATAGGTCATTTTGTGAAGGTTTTTTCGAAACATGATCAATATACCAAGTGGTATTTTTCCTTTCAACTATGTAACATAATATGACACCACGAAGGATTTTCATTGTTCGGATTTTTTGAATTTATTATGCCGTTTTGAATTATCGAATTTCTAACTATGGTCGGTGTGCATGAAGATAGGGGACGGGCATCGTTAGAACTTGCTGCATTGGATCTCTGAAGAAACCACATATTGCGAGTCTAAAATGATTTTTCAAAAATCACAGGCGATAGATCATGTACTGTAGTACAAACCGGACCCACTTCCCCGATTCGGCGGACATTTGTCCTTTTACGGGATGTACGAAAAGGTTTGAGATGTACCGGTTGGGATATAGTCCATGTAAGGTGGTCTAGTATTTTAGGAAAATAGGACGGTAGCATTAAAGCGGCATTTTGGTGGTTACTTCACAAAGCGACCCGTTTTTGCGCTCGGAAAATGGAAAAGGGATTTTCCGTGCGACAAAAGGAAAACTTCCTCTGCAACATTGTTCTACATACCAATGTCCACACACATGCATAATATGGGCACAACATCACAAACTATGCCGTGATTCAGCACATAACATCGGTCATTTGGACCGAAAGCCATGAAACCTCGAACATGATAGGTCATTTCGTGAAGGTTTTTTCGAAACATGATCAATATACCAAGTCTGGTATTTTTCCTTTCAACTATGTAACATAATATGACACCACCGAAGGATTTTCATTGTTCGGATTTTTTTGAATTTATTATGCCCGTTTTGAATTATCGAATTTCTAACTATGGTCGAACCGGTGTGCATGAAGATAGGGGCGGGCATCGTTAGAACTTGCATTGGATCTCTGAAGAAACCACATATTGCGAGTCTAAAAATGATTTTTCAAAAATCACAGGCGATAGATCATGTACTGTAGTACAAACCGGACCCACTTCCTCGATTCGAGACATTTGTCCTTTTACAGGATGGACGAAAAGGTTTGAGATGTGGTTGGGATATAGTCCATGTAAGGTGGTCTAGTATTTTAGGAAAATAGGACGGTAGCATTCAAACGGCATTTTGGTGGTTACTTCACAAACGACGTTTTTGCGCTCGGAAAATGGAAAAGGGATTTTCCGTGCGACAAAAGGAAAACTTCCTCTGCAACATTGTTCTACATACCAATGTCCACACACATGCATAATATGGGCACAACATCACAAACTAAGTCGTGATTCACACATAACATCGGTCATTTGGACCGAAAGCCATGAAACCTCGAACATGATAGGTCATTTTGTGAAGGTTTTTGAAACATGATCAATATACCAAGTATGGTATTTTTCCTTTCAACTATGTAACATAATATGACACCACGAAGGATTTTCATTGTTCGGATTTTTTGAATTTATTATGCCCGTTTTGAATTATCCGAATTTCTAACTATGGTCGAACCGGTGTGCATGAAGATAGGGGACGGGCATCGTTAGAACTTGCATTGGATCTCTGAAGAAACCACATATTGCGAGTCTAAAATGATTTTTCAAAAATCACAGGCGATAGATCATGTACTGTAGTACAAACCGGACCCACTTCCGCCGATTCGCAGACATTTGTCCTTTTACCCGGGATGGACGAAAAGGTTTGAGATGTAGGTTGGGATATAGTCCATGTAAGGTGGTCTAGTATTTTAGAAAAATAGGACGGTAGCATTCGAAAGCGGCATTTTGGTGGTTACTTCACAAAGCGACCCGTTTTTGCGCCGGAAAATGGAAAGAGATTTTCCGTGCGACAAAAGGAAAACTTCCTCCTGCAACATTGTTCTACATACCAATGTCCACACACATGCATAATATGGGCACAACATCACAAACTATGCCGTGATTCAGCACATAACATCGGTCATTTGGACGAAAGCCATGAAACCTCGAACATGATAGGTCATTTTGTGAAGGTTTTTGGAAACATGATCAATATACCAAGTCTGGTATTTTCCTTTCAACTATGTAACATAATATGACACCACGAAGGATTTTCATTGTTCGGATTTTTTTGAATTTATTATGCCCGTTTTGAATTATCGAATTTCTAACTATGGTCGAACCGTGTGCATGAAGATAGGGGACGGGCATCGTTAGAACTTGCATTGGATCTGAAGAAACCACATATTGCGAGTCTAAAATGATTTTTCAAAAATCACAGGCGATAGATCATGTACACAGTAGTACAAACGGACCCACTTCCTACGATTCGGCAGACATTTGTCCTTTTACAGGATGGACGAAAAGGTTTGAGATGTACCGGTTGGGATATAGTCCATGTAAGGTGGTCTAGTATTTTAGGAAAATAGGACGGTAGCATTCTGAAACGGCATTTTGGTGGTTACTTCACAAAACGACCCGTTTTTTGCGCTCGGAAAATGGAAAAGGGATTTTCCGTGCGACAAAAAGGAAAACTTCCTCCTGCAACATTGTTCTACATACCAATGTCCACACACATGCATAATATGGGCACAACATCACAAACTAAGTCGTGATTCAGCACATAACATCGGTCATTTGGACCGAAAGCCATGAAACCTCGAACATGATAGGTCATTTTGTGAAGGTTTTTTCGAAACATGATCAATATACCAAGTATGGTATTTTTCCTTTCAACTATGTAACATAATATGACACCACGCGAAGGATTTTCATTGTTCGGATTTTTTTTGAATTTATTATGCCCGTTTTGAATTATCTGAATTTCTAACTATGGTCGAACCGGTGTGCATGAAGATAGGGGACGGGCATCGTTAGAACTTGCATTGGATCTCTGAAGAAACCACATATTGAGTCTAAAATGATTTTTCAAAAATCACGGGCGATAGATCATGTACTGTAGTACAAACCGACCCACTTCCCGCCGATTCGAGACATTTGTCCTTTTACCGGGATGGACGAAAAGGTTTGAGATGTACCGGTTGGGATATAGTCCATGTAAGGTGGTCTAGTATTTTAGAAAAATAGGGCGGTAGCATTCAAAGCGGCATTTTGGTGGTTACTTCACAAACGACCCGTTTTTTGCGCTCGGAAAATGGAAAAGAGATTTTCGATGCGACAAAAGGAAAACTTCCTCTGCAACATTGTTCTACATACCAATGTCCACACACATGCATAATATGGGCACAACATCACAAACTATGCCGTGATTGACATAACATCGGTCATTTGGACGAAAGCCATGAAACCTCGAACATGATAGGTCATTTTGTGAAGGTTTTTGAAACATGATCAATATACCAAGTCTGGTATTTTCATTTCAACTATGTAACATAATATGACACCACGAAGGATTTTCATTGTTCGGATTTTTTTGAATTTATTATGCGTTTTGAATTATCGAATTTCTAACTATGGTCGAACGGTGTGCATGAAGATAGGGATGGGCATCGTTAGAACTGCATTGGATCTCTGAAGAAACCACATATTGCGAGTCTAAAAATGATTTTTCAAAAATCACAGGCGATAGATCATGTACATGGTACAAACCGGACCCACTTCCCACCGATTCACGGACATTTGTCCTTTTACAGGGATGGACGAAAAGGTTTGAAATGTACGGTTGGGATATAGTCCATGTAAGGTGGTCTAGTATTTTAGGAAAATAGGACGGTAGCACGAAGCGGCATTTTGGTGGTTACTTCACAAGCGACCCGTTTTGCGCTCGGAAAATGGAAAAGGATTTTCCGATGCGACAAAAGGAAAACTTCCTCTGCAACATTGTTCTACATACCAATGTCCACACACATGCATAATATGGGAACAACATCACAAACTATGCCGTGATTCAAGACATAACATCGGTCATTTGGATGAAAGCCATGAAACCTCGAACATGATAGGTCATTTTGTGAAGGTTTTTGAAACATGATCAATATACCAAGTGGTATTTTCCTTTCAACTATGTAACATAATATGACACCACTGAAGGATTTTCATTGTTCGGATTTTTTTGAATTTATTATGCCCGTTTTGAATTATCTCAATTTCTAACTATGGTTGAACCGGTGTGCATGAAGATAGGGGCGGGCATCGTTAGAACTTGCATTGGATCTCTGAAGAAACCACATATTGCGAGTCTAAAATGATTTTTCAAAAATCACAGGCGATAGATCATGTACTAGTACAAACCGGACCCACTTCCTCGCCGAGACATTTTATCCTTTTACCCGGGATGGACGAAAAGGTTTGAGATGTACCGGTTGGGATATAGTCCATGTAAGGTGGTCTAGTATTTTAGGAAAATAGGACGGTAGCATTCTGAAACGGCATTTTGGTGGTTACTTCACAAAACGACTCGTTTTTTGCGCTCGGAAAATGGAAAAGAGATTTTCCGTGCGACAAAAAGGAAAACTTCCTCCTGCAACATTGTTCTACATACCA
Source organism: Avena longiglumis (assembly GCA_030063025.1). Lineage (NCBI taxonomy): Eukaryota > Viridiplantae > Streptophyta > Magnoliopsida > Poales > Poaceae > Avena > Avena longiglumis. Next base: position 153,527,708 of record CP125977.1, on the reverse strand, counting down.
ATGTCCACACACATGCATAATATGGGCACAACATCACAAACTATGCCGTGATTCAGCACATAACATCGGTCATTTGGACCGAAAGCCATGAAACCTCGAACATGATAGGTCATTTTGTGAAGGTTTTTTGGAAACATGATCAATATACCAAGTGGTATTTTCATTTCAACTATGTAACATAATATGACACCACGCCAAGGATTTTCATTGTTCGGATTTTTTTGAATTTATTATGCCCGTTTTGAATTATCGAATTTCTAACTATGGTGAACGGTGTGCATGAAGATAGGGGATGGGCATCGTTAGAACTTGCATTGGATCTGAAGAAACCACATATTGCGAGTCTAAAATGATTTTTCAAAAATCACAGGCGATAGATCATGTACTGTAGTACAAACCGGACCCACTTCCCACCGATTCTGAGACATTTTTCCTTTTACCCGGGATGGACGAAAAGGTTTGAGATGTACGGTTGGGATATAGTCCATGTAAGGTGGTCTAGTATTTTAGGAAAATAGGGCGGTAGCATTCGAAAGCGGCATTTTGGTGGTTACTTCACAAAAGCGACCCGTTTTTGCGCTCGGAAAATGGAAAAGGGATTTTCCGTGCGACAAAAAGGAAAACTTCCTCCTACAACATTGTTCTACATACCAATGTCCACACACATGCATAATATGGGCACAACATCACAAACTATGCCGTGATTCAGCACATAACATCGGTCATTTGGACGAAAGCCATGAAACCTCGAACATGATAGGTCATTTTGTGAAGGTTTTTTCGAAACATGATCATTGTTTGGCACACATTTAGTCCCGGATGTAGTAACAAACCGGGACTAAAGGGATTGCGGCAGAGTGGGCCAGACAACACTAATAATAGGGGTGAGTGTCGACATTATGTAGTGCGGCTTGTACCTTGTCCGGATGGTGTCACCAACCGGACTAAAGATGAACCTTTAGTCGGTTGGAGACACCAACCGACTAAAGATGAGTCACACTAATAATAGGGGTGAGTGTCGACATTATGTCGTGAGTGTCGACATTATGCCGAGCTGCTTGTACTATAAATATGCATCCTTGTGAGTCCAGTCCTCGGCCGGTTTGAGGCATCTCCAAGATGGTTTTAGAGAGCGAGGACACCACTACGGCCAGTTCGGGGAGATGCAAGCGGGCCCAGTCCTCGGCATCTCAGAAAGCTGTCATAGAGGCACTCCTAATATGTGAAATTAGTTAGCTCAGTATTGATCTAGTTAGTGAAGTTACAAGCTGCAAGATGGTTTCGAGGCAGGACACCACTGCGGCCAGTTTGAGGAGATCGATGGAGCCAGGTCCTCGGCATCTCCGAGAAATCGGTCATAGAGGCACTCTAATATGTGAAATTAGTTAGCTCCGAGGCATATTGATCTAGTTAGTGAAGTTACAAGCTGCAAGATGGTTTTCGAGCGAGGACACCATTGCGGCAGTTTGAGGAGATCTTGATGGAGCCCAGTCCTCAAGCATCTCCGAGAACTGGTCATAGAGGCACTCTAATATGTGAAATTAGTTAGCTCGAGGCGTATTGATCTAGTTAGTGAAGTTACAAGCTGCAAGATGGTTTCGAGGCGAGGCCACCACTACGACCAGTTTGAGGAGATGCCGACGAGCCTCCTCCCATCTCAAGAAACTGGTCATAGAGGCAAAAGCGAGACTACAAAACCGGGACTAAAGGCCACAAACATGAAAGATATCCTTGTCAGCCACAAACCGAAAGACATGAACTATAGTTACATAATATGAGCATGAACTTCTTGGCATATGTCATTCCTTATGACCGCTTAGACGTAACCATGGAGCATCTTCTTTACTTAACGGAATGCTTGGGTCGGTTTTCCGTGAAGGCGGAATTTCATCAAACTTATTATAATCTTGACATGTCATCTTGTCCTCGATTCCCACGATGTTTCTTTTCCCTGAAAGAACTATGTGACGCTTTGGCTCATCATATGATGTATTCGTTTGCATATTTTTTCTTTTTTTCGGTCTGAGGACATGTCCTTCACATAGAAAACCTGAGACACATCATTGGCTAGACGAATGGTTCATCTCTATAACCAAGATTGTTGAGATCCACTGTTCTCATTCCGCTAACCGTCTATCTTTACCCTTCCCCATTCAGTTGACCCATTTGCAGCGAAACAAAGGGACCTTAAAAGAGACTCCATAGTCTAGTTCCCATATCTCCTCTATGTAACCATAATATGTGTCCTTTTGTCCATTCTCGTCTATTGCATCAAAGCGGACACCACTATTTTGGTTGGTGCTCTTTTTATATTGGGCGATCGTGTAGAATGTATTCCCATTTATTTCGTACCCTTGGAAATTCAATACAGTAGAAGATGGTGACGCCAACAAGTATAGCTGATCTCCAAGTGGTGTCATTCAAGAGATGTGTCGCATCCAACCAACGAAAGACTTCATGTGTTCATCTAATCCATGATTCAGGCTTCCGGGTTTTGAGCGTACAATATTCTTGTGTTCCTCGATATCGAGCTGCCAAGGTGGAATTATGTAGAACTGTGTAGTGTGCTTTAGTGAAAGAATCCCCGTCCCTACATATCATTGCTTTCTTTCCCAGCGTGCCTTTTCCACTTAGTCTTCCCTCATGTCGCGAGTCAGAAACACCAATCGGCTTAAGGTCAGGAATAAAGTCAACACAAACCTCAATGACCTCCTCTGTTCCATATCCCTTGGAGATGCTTCCTTCTGGTCTAGCACGGTTATGAACATATTTCTTTAAGACTCCCATGAACCTCTTAAAGGGGAACATATTGTGCAGAAATACCGGACCGAGAATGGCAATCTCTTCCACTAGATGAACCAGGAGATGCATCATAATATTGAAGAAGGATGGTGGGAATACCAATTCAAAACTAACAAGACATTGTACCACATCCTTCTGTAACCTTGGCAGAATATCTGGATTGATTACCTTCTGAGATATTGCATTGAGGAATGCACACAGCTTCACAATGGGTACTCGAACATTTTCCGGTAGAAGCCCCTCAATGCAATCGGAAGCAGCTGCGTCATAATCACGTGTGATCATGAGACTTCAGGTTTTGGAACTTTTCTGCCATATTTATTATCCCTTTATATTAGATGAGAAGCCCGGCACCTTGATCGTAAAGGACTTCAAAAGATTTCCTTCTCTGCTTTGGTAAGAGCATAGGCACGAAGTGACGCCTTTATCCGCCTTGTTATCTCAGATGCATGTTCTTTGGGTCTTTCATAATTTGTTGGTCCTCCGTGCTTGGTGTATCTTTTGTCTTACCATACACGCCTAGGAATCCTAGCAGGTTCACGCAGAGATTCTTAAATCACGTGCATCACGTCGATTGAAGAGCGGACACAGGACTTTCCAATATGGCAGCTCCCAAAATTTAGATTTCTTCTTCCACATGGGTGCGTGTCACTGTGGCGACGTCGTCAGAATCGATTGACCGGGACCCTTTCCAAAGATTACTTCTATGTCCTGACCATACCAAATACATCATCACCGTGCCAGGAGTTCGAGCTTCTTCGGTGATCTTCCTCACCTTTAAAATGCTTGCCTTTCTTTCTTCGGATGATTGGTGGAAGAAATCATCGATTCGCTAGGTACACAACCTTCTTGCATTTATGCAAATATGTACCTTCGGTCTTATCTAAACAGTGGGTGCATGCCTTATATCCTTTGTTTATGCATCACGAAGGTTACTAAGAAGCCAATCATTGATGGTTCTGAATAACAACCCTCGTAGATTAAATGGCTCCTGTTTGTTCTCATCCCACGCACACACTGGTTTGCCCCACAACCGTAAGAGTTCTTCAACTAATGGCCTAAGGTACACATCAATGTCGTTCGGTTGCTTCAGGCCTTGGATGAGCGGCATCATAATGAACTTACGCTTCATGCACAACCAAGGAGGCAGGTTGTAGATACATAGAGTCACGGGCAGTCTTTGTGCAGCTCTGCTCCCAAAAGGATTCATGCCATCCGTACTTAGACCAAACCATAAGTTCCTTCGTCACTGCAAAGTGGGAAGTCTCTCGATTTTTCTCCACTGTGACCCATCGCAGGGTGTCTCAACTCCCGTCTTTCTTACGGTCTTCTTTGTGCCATCGCAACAACCTGGCATGCTCTTTGTTTACGAACATGCGTTTCAACCTTGGTATTATAGGAGCATACCACATAACCTTAGCAGAACCCTCTTGAGGGGCTCTCCTCAACATCACCGAGGTCATCTCGTCGATCTTATCCGCATAGCGTTGCATACCGGCATTTATCTAAATTCTCATACTCCTTACCGCGGTAGAGGATGCGATCATTAATGCGTGCATGTATCTTTGCACATCTAATCCCGGAGGACGAGAGTCTTCTTTGCTTCAGAGGTACTCTCGGGAAGTTCGTTATGTTTTGGAAACTTGACTTCATTATTTTCACATCTTTTCAAATGAGGAGTCGGTTAGACCACACTCGCCTTCCATCATAACAATTCCGATTAATGGTACCGAGCTTTGTGCTGCGCCATCTTCACAATTTGGGTACAACAATTTCTTGTGATCTTCTAACATGCCCTCTAACTTCAACTTCTCATTTTACATTTTCAGTCTCGCTTTGCATCGAAATGACCCTACCAAGTTCATCGGTAGCTCATCGATGCCCGTTCTTCACCTTTTTCCTCTCCATTGTCTTCCATTGCGGTATCACCGTATTCAGAAACATATGATGATAGTTTTTATCATCATCTTCTTCTTCACCATCTTCCATCATAACCCCTCTTTCCCGTGCTTGGTCCAGCAATTATAGTTGGGCATGAAACCTTTCATAATCGGTGGCTGAATGATTTTCGAGTAAGAGTACTCCTTGTTGTTCGACATTGAACACATGGACAACGTATAAATCCATTCTCTTTGTTTGTAGCCACATCGATAAATTTATCCACGCTTTGATATACCGGCTACCACGGTCACCGTACATCCATTCCCCAGTTCATCGCATCATATAAGTAAGTTTATCAAAAACAGGACATCATAAATAGTGAAATAACCAATTCACACGACACATGAATTGTATCAATGACCTAGAAAAGATAGGATTGCTAACCTCGATCGAGGGAAATAAAGAGGAGAAAGCTCAAGTGCGTCTCGGACACCTTCTATATTTTTGTTCTATGAGAAATTCAAGATTTTTTCACTCAAACATTTCAACAAACACCTTCAATGCATGCATGAGAAAAAACTAGCACACACCTCACACCTTACACCATTCAAAAAACAGAGTGGAGGCAGAGGGGCTGGGCGTTGCATTTATAGAGGGCAAGGGTCTTTAGTCCGGTTGGAGCCAACAGCAGGACTAAAGGTGCGTACACGCCACGTGGTGTGGCCAAACCTTTAGTCCCGGTTGGTGGCTCCAACCGGACGCATGCCCCTACCGGGACCCATGCCTGCCCGTGTCCGCTCCAACCGGGACGCGTGCCAGCATTAGTCCCGGTTGGTGGCGCAACCGGGACTAATGCTCCCAGGGGTGGCGAACGGATGACCCTTTTTCCTCTAGTGTGACCTAAAAAACACAAAATAAGAGAGAGCTACGCCGGGCTACCCCTGTCAGAGGAACGTCTAGGGGGGTAGACGATCCGAGTGTGCACAAAGATCAGGGTTTCGCCGGAGGAAGACCACGAGAACATCGGAATCAGATGAAAACTTGCATGTGTCCCTAGCATATGTGTGTGAGTGTGGTGAGAGGTTGGTATAGGTGCTTGCATGTGTCCCCCCTCGCATGCATGCGCTCTAACCTAGAGGGAAGGTTCCGGACCCGTATAAGGGGGGAATCTCCCCGTTTAGGTGAAACCAGGTAGGATAGTGCCCCAACTTGTGAACCAACATGGTTTTACATCACCCTATGACCTAAACAAACACAAAACAAGAGAGAGCTACGCCGGGCTAGCCCTGTCAGAGGAACGTCTAGTGGGGTAGACGATCCGAGTGTGCAAAGAGATCAGGGTTTCGCCGGAGAAAGACCACGAGAACATCGGAATCAGATGAAAACTTGCATGTGTCCCTAGCATATGTGTGTGAGTGTGGTGAGAGGTTGGTATAGGTGCTTGCATGTGTCCCCCCTCGCATGCATGCGCTCTAACCTAGAGGCGAAGGTTCCGGACCCGTATAAGGGGGAATCTCCCCGTTTAGGTGAAACCGGTAGGATAGTGCCCCAACTTGTGAACCAACATGGTTTTACATCACCCTATGACCTAAAAAAACACAAAACAAGAGAGAGCTACGCCGGGCTACCCCTGTCAGAGGAACGTCTAGGGGGGTAGACGATCCGAGTGTGCACAAAGATCAAGGTTTCGCCGGAGGTAGACCACGAGAACATCGGAATCAGATGAAAACTTGCATGTGCCCCTAGCATATTTGTGTGAGTGTGGTGAGAGGTTGGTATAGGTGCTTGCATGTGTTCCTCCTCGCATGCATGCGCTCTAACCTAGAGGCGAAGGTTCCGGACCCGTATAAGGGGGGAATCTCCCCGTTTAGGTGAAACCGGGTAGGATAGTGCCCCAACTTGTGAACCAACATGGTTTTACATCACCCTATGACCTAAACAAACACAAAACAAGAGAGAGCTACGCTGGGCTACCCCTGTCAGAGGAACGTCTAGGGGGTAGACGATCCGAGTGTGCATAGAGATGAGGGTTTCGCCGGAGGAAGACCACGAGAACATCGGAATCAGATGAAAACTTGCATGTGTCCCTAGCATATGTGTGTGAGTGTGGTGAGAGGTTGGTATAGGTGCTTGCATGTGTCCCCCCTCGCATGCATGCGCTCTAACCTAGAGGCGAAGGTTCCGGACCCGTATAAGGGGGGAATCTCCCCGTTTAGGTGAAACCGGGTAGGATAGTGCCCCAACTTGTGAACCAACATGGTTTTACATAACCCTATGACCTTAACAAACACAAAATAAGAGAGAGGTACGCCGGGCTACCCCTGTCAGAGGAACGTCTAGGGGGGTAGACGATTCGAGTGTGCACAGAGATCAGGGTTTCGCCGGAGGAAGACCACGAGAACATCGGAATCAGATGAAAACTTGCATGTGTCCCTAGAATATTTGTGTGAGTGTGGTGAGAGGTTGGTATAGGTGCTTGCATGTGTCCCCCCTCGTATGCATGCGCTCTAACCTAGAGGCGAAGGTTTCAGACCCGTATAATGGGGGAATCTCCCCGTTTAGGTGAAACCGGGTAGGATAGTGCCCCAACTTGTGAACCAACATGGTTTTACATCACCCTATGACCTAAAAAACACAAAACAAGAGAGAGCTACGCCGGGCTACCCCTGTCAGAGGAACGTCTAGGGGGGTAGGCAGTGTGCCTGAGAGATCGAGGTTTGTGGGAGGTAGACCACAAGAACATCGGAATCAGATGAAAACTTGCATGTGTCCCTAGCATATGTGTGTGAGTGTGGTGAGAGGTTGGTATAAGTGCTTGCATGTGTCCCCCCTCGCATGCATGCGCTCTAACCTAGAGTGAAGGTTTCGGACCCGTATAAGGGGGGAATCTCCCCGTTTAGGTGAAACCAGGTAGGATAGTGCCCAAACTTGTGAACCAACATGGTTTTACATCACCCTATGACCTAAACAAACACAAAACAAGAGAGAGCTACGCCGGGCTAGCCCTGTCAGAGGAACGTCTAGGGGGGTAGACGATCCGAGTGTGCAAAGAGATCAGGGTTTCGCCGGAGAAAGACCACGAGAACATCGGAATCAGATGAAAACTTGCATGTGTCCCTAGCATATGTGTGTGAGTGTGGTGAGAGGTTGGTATAGGTGCTTGCATGTGTCCCCCCTCGCATGCATGCGCTCTAACCTAGAGGGAAGGTTCCGGACCCGTATAAGGGGGGGATCTCCCCGTTTAGGTGAAACCAGGTAGGATAGTGCCCCAACTTGTGAACCAACATGGTTTTACATCACCCTATGACCTAAACAAACACAAAACAAGAGAGAGCTACGCCGGGCTAGCCCTGTCAGAGGAACGTCTAGCGGGGTAGACGATCCGAGTGTGCAAAGATATCAGTGTTTCGCCGGAGAAAGACCACGAGAACATCGGAATCAGATGAAAACTTGCATGTGTCCCTAGCATATGTGTGTGTGTAGTGAGAGGTTGGTATAGGTGCTTGCATGTGTCCCCCCTCGCATGCATGCGCTCTAACCTAGAGGCGAAGGTTCCGGACCCGTATAAGGGGGAATCTCCCCGTTTAGGTGAAACCGGTAGGATAGTGCCCCAACTTGTGAACCAACATGGTTTTACATCACCCTATGACCTAAAAAAACACAAAACAAGAGAGAGCTACGCCGGGCTACCCCTGTCAGAGGAACGTCTAGCGGGGTAGACGATCCGAGTGTGCACAGAGATGAGGGTTTCGCCGGAGGAAGACCACGAGAACATCGGAATCAGATGAAAACTTGCATGCGTCCCTAGCATATGTGTGTGAGTGTGGTTAGAGGTTGGTATAGGTGCTTGCATGTGACCCCCCTCGCATGCATGCGCTCTAACCTAGAGGCGAAGGTTAGGACCAGTATAAGGGGAATCTCCCGTTTAGGTGAAACCGGGTAGGATAGTGCCCCAACTTGTGAACCAACATGGTTTTACATCACCCTATGACCTAAACAAACACAAAACAAGAGAGAGCTACGCGGGCTACCTGTCGAGGAGCGTCTAGGGGTGAGCGATCAGAGTGCATAGAGATGAGGGTTTGGGAGGAAGACCACGAGAACATCGAATCAGATGAAAACTTGCATGTGTCCCTAGCATATGTGTGTGAGTGTGGTGAGAGGTTGGTATAGGTGCTTGCATGTGTCCCCCTCCCATGCATGCGCTCTAACCTAGAAGGTTAGGACCCGTATAAGGGGGGATCTCCCCGTTTAGGTGAAACCGGGTAGGATAGTGCCCCAACTTGTGAGCCAACATGGTTTTACATCACCCTATGACCTAACAAACACAAAACACGAGAGAGCTACGCCGGGCTACCCCTGTCAGAGGAACGTCTAGGGGGGTAGACGATCGAGTGTGCTGAGAGATCGGGGTTTGTGGGAGGAAGACCACGAGAACATGAATCAGATGAAAACTTGCATGTGTCCCTAGAATATGTGTGTGAGTGTGGTGAGAGGTTGGTATAGGTGCTTGCATGTGTCCCCTCGCATGCATGCGCTCTAACCTAGGCGAAGGTTAGGACCCGTATAAGGGGAATCTCCCGTTTAGGTGAAACGGGTAGGATAGTGCCCCAACTTGTGAACCAACATGGTTTTACATCACCCTATGACCTAAAAAACACAAAACAAGAGAGCTACGCCGGGCTACCTGTCGGAGGGCGTCTAGGGGGTAGAGCAGTGTGCCAGAGATCGGGGTTTCATGGGAGGAGACCACGAGAACATCGGAATCAGATGAAAACTTGCATGTGTCCCTACCATATGTGTGTGAGTGTGGTGAGAGGTTGGTATTGGTGCTTGCATGTGTCCCCCTCGCATGCATGCGCTCTAACCTAGAAGTGAAGGGTTTGGACCCGTATAAGGGGGAATCTCCCTGTTTAGGTCAAACCAGGTAGGATAGTGCCCCAACTTGTGAACCAACATGGTTTTACATCACCCTATGACCTAAAGAAACACAAAACAAGAGAGAGCTACGCCGGGCTACCTGTCGGGAGGAGCGTCTAGGGGGTAGACGATCAGTGTGCAAAGAGATCGGGGTTTCATGGGAAGACCACGAGAACATCGGAATCAGATGAAAACTTGCATGTGTCCCTAGCATATGTGTGTGAGTGTGGTGAGAGGTTGGTATAGATGCTTCCATGTGTCCCCCTCGCATGCATGCGCTCTAACCTAGAGGCGAAGGTTCCGGACCCGTATAAGGGGGAATCTCCCCGTTTAGGTGAAACCGGTAGGATAGTGCCCCAACTTGTGAACCAACATGGTTTTACATCACCCTATGACCTAAAAAAACACAAAACAAGAGAGAGCTACGCCGGGATACCCCTGTCAGAGGAACGTCTAGGGGGGTAGACGATCCGAGTGTGCACAAAGATCAGGGTTTCGCCGGAGGAAGACCACGAGAACATCGGAATCAGATGAAAACTTGCATGTGTCCCTAGCATATGTGTGTGAGTGTGGTGAGAGGTTGGTATAGGTGCTTGCATGTGTCCCTCCTCGCATGCATGCGCTCTAACCTAGAGGCGAAGGTTCCGGACCCGTATAAGGGGGGAATCTCCCCGTTTAGGTGAAACCGGGTAGGATAGTGCCCCAACTTGTGAACCAACATGGTTTTACATCACCCTATGACCTAAACAAACACAAAACAAGAGAGAGCTACGCCGGGCTACCCCTGTTAGAGGAACGTCTAGGGGGGTAGAAGATCCGAGTGTGCAAAGAGATCAGGGTTTCGCCGGAGGAAGACCACGAGAACATTGGAATCAGATGAAAACTTGCATGTGTCCCTAGCATATGTGTGTGAGTGTGATGAGAGGTTGGTATAGGTGCTTGCATGTGTCCCCCCTCGCATGCATGCGCTCTAACCTAGAGGCGAAGGTTCCGGACCCGTATAAGGGGGGAATCTCCCCGTTTAGGTGAAACCGGGTAGGATAGTGCCCCAACTTGTGAACCAACATGGTTTTACATCACCCTATGACCTAGATAAACAAAAACAAGAGAGAGCTACATGGGCTACCTGTCGGAGGAGCGTCTAGGGGGTAGGCGATCAGTGTGCTGAGAGAGGGGTTTGTGGGAGGAAGACCACGAGAACATCTAATTCAGAAGAAAACTTGCATGTGTCCCTAGAATATGTGTGTGAGTGTGGTGAGAGGTTGGTATAAGTGCTTGCATGTGTCCCCCTCGCATGCATGCGCTCTAATCTAGTAGCGAAGATTCCGGACCCGTATAAGGGGGAATCTCCCCGTTTAGGTGAAACAGGGTAGGATAGTTCCCCAACTTGTGAACCAACATGGTTTTACATCACCCTATTACCTAAACAAACACAAAACAATAGAGAGCTACGCCGGGCTACCCCTGTCAGAGGAACGTCTACGGGGTGAGCGATCCAAGTGTGCCTGAGATCGAGGTTTGTGGGAGGAAGACCACGAGAACATCGAATCAGATGAAAACTTGCATGTGTCCCTAGCATATGTGTGTGAGTGTGGTGAGAGGTTGGTATAGGTGCTTGCATGTGTCCCCCTCGCATGCATGCGCTCTAACCTAGAGTGAAGGTTAGGACCGTATAAGGGGAATCTCCCGTTTAGGTGAAACCAGGTAAGATAGTGCCCAACTTGTGAACCAACATGGTTTTACATCACCCTATGACCTAAACAAACACAAAAGAAGAAAGAGCTACATGGCCTCGTCGGAGGAGCGTCTAGGGGGTAGGCGATCAGAGTGTCAAAGAGAGAGATCGAGGGGTTTGGGAGAAGACCACGAGAACATCGGAATCAGATGAAAACTTGCATGTGTCCCTAGCATATGTGTGTGAGTGTGGTGAGAGGTTGGTATAGGTGCTTTCATGTGTCCCCCTCGCATGCATGCGCTCTAACCTAGAAGCGAAGGTTCCGGACCCGTATAAGGGGGGAATCTCCCCGTTTAGGTGAAACCGGGTAGGATAGTGCCCCAACTTGTGAACCAACATGGTTTTACATCACCCTATGACCTAAACAAACACAAAACAAGAGAGATAGCTACGGGCTACCTGTCGGAGGAGCGTCTAGGGGGTAGAAGATCCAAGTGTGCAGAGATCAGGGTTTCGCCGGAGGAAGACCACGAGAACATCGGAATCAGATGAAAACTTGCATGTGTCCCTAGAATATGTGTGTGAGTGTGGTGAGAGGTTGGTATAGGTGCTTGCATGTGTCCCTCCTCGCATGCATGCGCTCTAACCTAGAGGCGAAGGTTCCGGACCCGTATAAGGGGGGAATCTCCCCGTTTAGATGAAACCGGGTAGGATAGTGCCCCAACTTGTGAACCAACATGGTTTTACATCACCCTATGACCTAAACAAACACAAAACAAGAGAGAGCTACATTGGGCTACCCTGTCGGAGGAGCGTCTAGGGGGTAGGCGATCCAGTGTGCACAGAGATCGAGGTTTGTGGGAGGAAGACCACGAGAACATCGGAATCAGATGAAAACTTGCATGTGTCCCTAGCATATGTGTGTGAGTGTGGTGAGAGGTTGGTATAGGTGCTTGCATGTGTCCCCCCTCGCATGCATGTGCTCTAACCTAAGGCGAAGGTTAGGACCCGTATAAGGGGGAATCTCCCCGTTTAGGTGAAACCGGTAGGATAGTGCCCCAACTTGTGAACCAACATGGTTTTACATCACCCTATGACCTAAAAAAACACAAAACAAAAGAGAGCTACGCCGGGCTACCCCTGTCAGAGGAGCGTCTAGGGGTAGGCGATCAAGTGTGCAAAGATCGGGGTTTCATGGGAGGAAGACCACGAGAACATCGGAATCAGATGAAAACTTGCATGTGTCCCTAGCATATGTGCGTGAGTGTGGTGAGAGGTTGGTATAGGTGCTTGCATGTGTCCCCCCTCGCATGCATGCGCTCTAACCTAGAGGCGAAGGTTCCGGACCCGTATAAGGGGGAATCTCCCGTTTAGGTGAAACCGGGTAGGATAGTGCCCCAACTTGTGAACCAACATGGTTTTACATCACCCTATGACCTAAACAAACACAAAACAAGAGAGAGCTACGCCGGGCTACCCCTGTCAGAGGAACGTCTAGGGGGTAGACGATCCGAGTGTGCACAGAGATGAGGGTTTCGCCGGAGGAAGACCACGAGAACATCGGAATCAGATGAAAACTTGCATGTGTCCCTAGCATATGTGTGTGAGTGTGGTGAGAGGTTGGTATAGGTGCTTGCATGTGTCCCCCCTCGCATGCATGCGCTCTAACCTAGAGGCGAAGGTTCCGGACCCGTATAAGCGGGGAATCTGCCCGTTTAGGTGAAACAGGGTAGGATAGTGCCCCAACTTGTGAACCAACATGGTTTTACATCACCCTATGACCTAAAAAAACACAAAACAAGAGAGAGTACGGGCTACCCTGTCGAGGAGCGTCTAGGGGTAGGCGATCAGAGTGTGCACAGAGATCGAGGTTTGGGAGGAAGACCACGAGAACATCGAATCAGATGAAAACTTGCATGTGTCCCTAGCATATGTGTGTGAGTGTGGTGAGAGGTTGGTATAGGTGCTTGCATGTGTCCCCCTCGCATGCATGCGCTCTAACCTAGGCGAAGGTTAGGACCGTATAAGGGAATCTCCCCGTTTAGGTGAAACCGGGTAGGATAGTGCCCCAACTTGTGAACCAACATGGTTTTACATCACCCTATGACCTAAACAAACACAAAACAAGAGAGAGCTACGCGGGCTACCTGTCGGAGGAGCGTCTAGGGGGTAGGCAGTGTGCCAGAGATCGAGGTTTCATGGGAGGAAGACCACGAGAACATCGAATCAGATGAAAACTTGCATGTGCCCCTAGCATATTTGTGTGAGTGTGGTGAGAGGTTGGTATAGGTGCTTGCATGTGTTCCTCCTCGCATGCATGCGCTCTAACCTAGAGTGAAGGTTTCGGACCCGTATAAGGGGGGAATCTCCCCGTTTAGGTGAAACCAGGTAGGATAGTGCCCAAACTTGTGAACCAACATGGTTTTACATCACCCTATGACCTAAACAAACACAAAACAAGAGAGAGCTACTGGGCTACCTCGGAGGGCGTCTAGGGGGTGAGCGATCCAGTGTGCAGAGATCGAGGTTTGTGGAGAAGACCACGAGAACGGAATCGGATGAAAACTTGCATGTGTCCCTAGCATATGTGTGTGAGTGTGGTGAGAGGTTGGTATAGGTGCTTGCATGTGTCCCCCTCATGCATGCGCTCTAACCTAGAGGCGAAGGTTAGGACCCGTAAGGGGAATCTCCCGTTTAGGTGAAACAGGTAGGATAGTGCCCCAACTTGTGAACCAACATGGTTTTACATCACCCTATGACCTAAAAAACACAAAACAAGAGAGAGCTACTGGCTACCCTGTCGGAGGAGCGTCTAGGGGGTAGGCGATCAGTGTGCAAAGATCGAGGTTTCATGGGAGGAAGACCACGAGAACATCGGAATCGATGAAAACTTGCATGTGTCCCTAGCATATGTGTGTGAGTGTGGTGAGAGGTTGGTATAGGTGCTTGCATGTGTCCCCCTCGCATGCATGCGCTCTAACCTAGAGGCGAAGGTTAGGACCGTATAAGGGGAATCTCCCGTTTAGGTGAAACCAGGGTAGGATAGTGCCCCAACTTGTGAACCAACATGGTTTTACATCACCCTATGACCTAAACAAACACAAAACAAGAGAGAGCTACATTGGGCTACCCTGTCGGAGGAGCGTCTAGGGGTGAGCGATCCAGTGTGCATAGAGATCGAGGGTTTCATGGAGGAAGACCACGAGAACATCGAATCGGATGAAAACTTGCATGTGTCCCTAGCATATGTGTGTGAGTGTGGTGAGAGGTTGGTATAGGTGCTTGCATGTGTCCCCTCGCATGCATGCGCTCTAACCTAGAGGCGAAGGTTAGGACCCGTATAAGGGAATCTCCCGTTTAGGTGAAACGGGTAGGATAGTGCCCCAACTTGTGAACCAACATGGTTTTACATCACCCTATGACCTAAACAAACACAAAACAAGAGAGAGCTCGCGGGCTACCTGTCGGAGGAGCGTCTAGGGGTAGGCGATCAGAGTGTGCAGAGATCGGGGTTTCATGGGAGGAAGACCACGAGAACATCGGAATCGGATGAAAACTTGCATGTGTCCCTAGCATATGTGTGTGAGTGTGGTGAGAGGTTGGTATAGGTGCTTGCATGTGTCCCCCTCGCATGCATGCGCTCTAACCTAGGCGAAGGTTAGGACCCGTATAAGGGAATCTCCCGTTTAGGTGAAACCGGGTAGGATAGTGCCCCAACTTGTGAACCAACATGGTTTTACATCACCCTATGACCTAAAAACACAAAACAAGAGAGCTACGGGGCTACCTGTCGGAGGAGCGTCTAGGGGGTGAGCAGTCGAGTGTGCGAGAGATCGAGGTTTCGGGAGGAAGACCACGAGAACATCGGAATCAGGATGAAAACTTGCATGTGTCCCTAGCATATGTGTGTGAGTGTGGTGAGAGGTTGGTATAGGTGCTTGCATGTGTCCCCCTCGCATGCATGCGCTCTAACCTAGATGAAGGTTAGGACCCGTATAAGGGAATCTCCCGTTTAGGTGAAACCGGGTAGGATAGTGCCCCAACTTGTGAACCAACATGGTTTTACATCACCCTATGACCTAAACAAACACAAAACAAGAGAGCTACGCCGGGCTACCTGTCGGAGGAGCGTCTAGGGGTGAGCGATCCAGTGTGCAAAGAGATCGAGGGTTTCATGGGAGGAAGACCACGAGAACATCGAATCGGATGAAAACTTGCATGTGTCCCTAGCATATGTGTGTGAGTGTGGTGAGAGGTTGGTATAGGTGCTTGCATGTGTCCCCTCGCATGCATGCGCTCTAACCTAGGCGAAGGTTAGGACCCGTATAAGGGGAATCTCCCGTTTAGGTGAAGCCGGGTAGGATAGTGCCCCAACTTGTGAACCAACATGGTTTACATCACCCTATGACCTAAACAAACACAAAACAAGAGATAGCTACATGGGCTACCTGTCGGGAGGAGCGTCTAGGGGTGAGCGATCAGTGTGCCAGAGATCGAGGTTTCATGGAGGAAGACCACGAGAACATGGAATCAGATGAAAACTTGCATGTGTCCCTAGAATATGTGTGTGAGTGTGGTGAGAGGTTGGAATAGGTGCTTGCATGTGTCCCTCATAGCATGCATGCGCTCTAACATAGAGGCGGAGGTTCCGGACCCGTATAAGGGGGGTATCTCCCCGTTTAGGTGAAACCGGGTAGGATAGTGCCCCAACTTGTGAACCAACATGGTTTTACATCACCCTATGACCTAAACAAACACAAAACAAGAGAGCTACGCGGGCTACCCTGTGGGAGGAGCGTCTAGGGGTAGGCGATCCAGTGTGCACAGAGATCAGGGTTTCGCCGGAGGAAGACCACGAGAACATCGGAATCAGATGAAAACTTGCATGTGTCCCTAGCATATGTGTGTGAGTGTGGTGAGAGGTTGGTATAGGTGCTTGCATGTGTCCCCCTCGCATTCATGTGCTCTAACCTAAGCGAAGGTTAGGACCGTATAAGGAGGGAATCTCCCCGTTTAGGTGAAACCGGGTAGGATAGTGCCCCAACTTGTGAACCAACATGGTTTTACATCACCCTATGACCTAAAAGAACACAAAACAAGAGATAGCTACGGTCTACCTGTCGGAGGAGCGTCTAGGGGTAGGCGATCCGAAGTGTGCACAAAGATCAAGGTTTCATGGGAGGTAGACCACGAGAACATCGGAATCGGATGAAAACTTG